>JBBPMV010000412.1:0-16673 GCA_038090495.1 Heimioporus retisporus | reverse complement strand
CAGATTGAATAAATTTATCCATTTTCCTGCTCCAATCCATTCAGAAAAAATTTTGGCTTGGGTACTTTCTGTGCTAACTCTGCTTGGCCGCAGTCTCTAAAGGTCTAACCAGCCTCGCTGTACTACGTGACATTGCTTGGTCACTTAGCCACTGCATAGCCTTGGCAAGACGAATTAAGATCGCTGTAAATTTACTGATGAAAGGGGGTGGGTCTCCGGTAGAGGGTGGTTCTGTTCTCCTTCCCATGCTACTTCTGTTTGTTCGATGGAAGCTAACTCCTCAAGGGTCAAGGGGGCACTAGAGGCCTCAGGGGATCGCTCGTCAGTATTAGATCTTGTGTTAAGGTGTTCCACGTAGTGCTGGATATCTGAGGTCAACTCATCCATCTCCAACTGATGCATGGCGGATATGATGAGTTCTTGGAGGACATGGTGGGTTTCGGTGATGTGGAAGGAATGGTGCATACAGGTGGTGTCGTCGGCGATGAGGTTGGCATGGGAGCGGAGATGTGAAAGTTCGACGTATATACGAAAGAGAGAGTAAAGGGGGGAGGAAGGTTCCAGGTGGTTGCGAAGAGAGATATGAAGGTTAGAATTGTCAAGAAATGCAAGCATACGTCCCTGTTGAATGGAAGAGAAAGGGTTGCAGCGAAGATGGGAGGCAAAACGAGGGGGGTTGATGATGGGTTCAGTAGTGATAGGAGAGGGAGGCCACGGGCCATCCCAGGCATGGTCTAAGGTCTCAAGACGAGGAAGTTCGGGAGGTGGGTTCCAGCCAGCGTCCGCTTCGATGGAAGAAGAGCGACTAGGGGGGGTGTTGGGCATTGCAACGAGATGATGATGGGCGGGAGGATGGAGGGAAAACAGAGGGATGGAGGTTTTTGTAGTCTGAGAGGAGTTCCTTGGCATGTTTGAACTCCGATTCTGGATGCCAAGAGTCTTCTTCGGCCGAGTATCCTTTCCATTGGACTAAGAAGTGGCGGTTGTTCAGAGTTCCCTTGTGTTGGATCACCTTTTCCATCTCGTACTCTTCTTCTCCGTTAATGAGGTCAGGTGGGGGAGAAGGGAAGTTCGGGCTGTGTATGTCGTTTTCGCGATAGGGTGATAAGAGGGAGGCGTGGAATGTGTTGTGAATTTTCCAGGTACGAGGAAGGTGGAGTTTGTAAACGAGTGGAGATAACACCTGGGTAATGGTAAAGGGTCCTTCCCGTTTGGGGGCAAACTTTGGGTGGGAGATAAGGTGCTTCAGGTTGCGGGCTTCTAGCCAAACCTTATCACCTTTGTGGAAGGGAGTGAATTTACCGCGAGAGCGGGCTTTCATGACTTGTCTAGCAAGTTCATGGGCTGCCAGGGCTTCGTCTCGAGCAGTGGAGAGGGTCTTCAGTCGTTCTTCGACTGCCGGAAGGTTGGATTCAGCAATGACAGTGGGGAGGGGGTGAGGTTCAAAACCGTAGGTGAGGAAGAAGGGGGATTTGCCAGTGACGGAGTGAGGGCAGTGGTTGTGGGTGAATTTGGCGTGGGAGATCATCTGGGACCATGTGGAGGGGGAGTTGCCACAGAAGATCTGGAGATAGGTCTCAACTTCCTGGTTGACATGTTCTGTTTCTCCGTCGGATTGAGGATGGTAGGCGGTGGAGAGGGAGAGGTCATATCCTAGGAGTTGTCCGAGTTCTTTGACAAAGGCAGAGGCGAATTGGGGGCCACGATCCGAGATGATTTTGTCATACAGGTTAAACCAAGTGTAAACCTTGTGGAAAAAGAGGGAAGCGACCCCTTCGGCGGAGACAGATTTCTTCGTAGGGCAGAGAATCACCCCCTTAGTAAGCCCATGGTCTACCATGACCAAAAGACTGTCAAAGCCATCAGAGAGGGGGAGGTCTGTGATCAAGTTGCAAGAGACCTGTTGGAAGGGACAAGAGCAAGAGGAGGAGATGGGGTTGAGAGGAGGGACAGTGGGGTGGGTGTTCGTCTTGGCTGACTGGCAAGAGGCGCAACCTTCGACATATTTTTGTACAAATTGGGCAAGGCCAGGCCACCAGAATTCAGAGGTGACAAGTTGGTGAGTTTTCAGATAACCAGGGTGGCCAGCAGTGAAGTGATCATGGTGTCATTCGACGACAGACTTCCGGAGGTCAGGGGGAATGTAGGCTTGGCCTTGGTAAGTGAGGACGCCAGCGTCATATTGCCAGTCAGAGAGCCTAGAACGGAAGTGGGCAGGAATGTTGCCAGTAGTAGCATGGAGTGTGTCAAGCACGAGAGGGTCAGATGCGGAGGAGGAGACTAGCTTCTCCTGGAGGGCAATGTCAATGACATTGACGAAGAGATATTTGGGTAAGAGGGTGACATTGTCATTATCGTCGTCTGTAGCAGGGAGGAGGTCTGGGCGACGAGAGAGGGCATCAGGGGCAGTGAGGGAGGTACCAGGGACATGGGTAAGGTGAAGATCAAAGTCCGAGATGTCGAGTAGCCAGCGAGCCTGTCGACAGTTGAGCTTTTGGGGTTGGCAGAGGTACATCAGGTTCTTGTGATTGGTAAAGACTTGAACTTGAAAAGGGGATCCCTGAAGGTAGTGTTGCCATGCTTTGAGACCACGGATGACAGTGAGGAGTTCACAATCATAGATGTCATAGTTTCGTTCTGTGGGGGAAAATGACTGCGACAGATAAGAACAGGGATGCCAGTCCCCGTTAGCGTCTGTTTGAAGGAGGACACCCCCAGAGGTGTATTTGGAGGCATCTGTTGTGATAGCGAAGGGTCGAGTGGGGTCTGGGAGGTGTAGTATCGGCTGGGAGAGGAAGAGCTTCTTCAGCTCATCAAAGGAATCCTGACAAGAAGGGGACCAGTTCCAGGGTTGGTTCTTCTTGGTGAAGTCGAGGAGGGGGTGGGCAATGTTAGAGTAGTTGGGAATAAAATGTCGGTAGAAGTTGGCAAAGCCAAGGAAGGAGCGAATGTCCTTGACTTTAGAGGGTGTTGGCCATTCCTGAATACCATCGAGTTTGACCAGGTCCATGGCAAGTTCATCTGGGCGAACAATCATGCCCAGGTATTTGACTTCTGAGGCTGCAAACTTGCACTTTTCGAGCTTAAGGTGAAGGTTGAGTTCCTGCATGCGTTGTAGGACACGTTTAGTACGTTCCTCATGGGTTTTGGCATTGGGGGAGAAGATAAGAAGGTTGTCCATGTAGATGATGAGCCATCCTTTGGCGATCATGTCCCGGAAGGAGTCGTTCATGAATCGTTGGAATGTAGCAGGGGAGTTGCAAAGTCCAAAGAACATAACAGTAGGTTCAAAAAGGCCTTTGTGGGTAATGAAGGCCACTTTCTGTTACGATTTGCCCCTATTCTTTTCTCTTTGTCATCTCTGCTTGTCATCATTGGCTTAACCCAATGCTTCCACTTCGATAGAGTGCTCTAGAACATACAACGTGTTTGTCGCACACCCTTATCTTTGTTATCTTTGTTTCTCTTTCTTTTCGAACTTTCTTCACTTAGTCATAGTTGTTCCACAACCTTCTATGACCTTCCATTGTGCAGTATATAAACCTAGGTACCTCGTCTCTTGTACCCTAGCTTAGTTCTGCTCAATCTTACCTCGTCCCTCTTCGTCCCCTCATCGTAACTTGCTGCTACCCCTTCGGTAGGCAGACTTACATTTGAACCACCTGTTATACGTCCTAGCAGGCAGAACCCTTGACCCTATAGGGCAAGTACTTCGTTGTCACCTCGAACCCTTGACCCTACATTCTAGTTCTTTGAGCCTATGCTCGTTCCTACCCAGACCAAGCATAACAAAAGAACTAAGCTACACATTTTAGGACTATCACTGTTATAGATCCTTCACCATTCCTCCCAGGACCACCTCAGCCTTAGAACGAGCCCTATTGCATTCGCATAGGCTCACCACTACAGAACTCCCCTCAGATACTTCGTCCACATCATCCTCCCCCTCCAAAACCTCACAGGACCCAGACACCACTCTCCCTACTGTCGTTGAGCAGCAGGAAGATACTGACCTCGCCCACCTCCTCTCTTCGGCGCTCCACATCCCCAGAGTTCCCATGCCACCCTCCCCCACCCCAACCGCCTCTCACCCGCCTCTATTCCCCTTCCAAGCGCCTCATCCTGCCCCTGCCCCTCCCCCTCTCGTCCATACTTTCGCCTCTACCCTTCCCCTCCCACCTTTCACACCACCTCCTACAATGTCTACTCTCTCAAAACCAGTCGAACTTCGTATTGGCTCTCCTGACGCCTTCGACGGCGACTATACCAAAGCTACCATCTGGTTGGACTCTGTCCAGACCTATCTCCTTGTCAATGAAGAAGTCTACAACACCGAGGCAAAGAAAATTGCCTTTGCCCTGTCGTACATGAAGTCTGGAGCTGCCCTTACCTGGGCCTCCTCTTTTCGCAAAGCAGCCCTCACCCTTGACGCCTCCAAAGGAACTCCTGTAGGCTTTGGGAAATTTGTTGATTTCCTCTCCTCCTTTAGAACCACCTTCGAACATCATGACACCCGAGCCTTGGCCATCACTTGGCTTTCCACCCAATGAATGTCTAGCAATGCTGGCATCCCTGAACTCACCTCGTTTATCTCGGAGTTTCATAACAAAGTCCAGATCAGCGAGATCGTGGATGAGAATGTCCTTATCGGGTACTTTTCCACTGCCCTCCCTGTCTGTCTCATGCGACGAATCATGTCCATGGACACCATCCCCACCAAAATCGACGAATGGTACTCCAAAGCAGTTCACTTCCTCACCCAATGGGGAAAGGCTGAGGACATCGCCAAAAGGAATATGTTACGCAGAGCATACCTTGAGTAGACCAAGACTATTGTCGAAGGAAGTTCCACGAGCAGGACACTCACGAAGAGGTACAACTCAGCTCAAGGGAAAACAAACGAGGCGAAGGAATAACACCTATGTAGGTGGACTAAGGGACTGAGGGACTGAGGGACTAAGGGTGACTCAAGAGTACGCTAGATTGTGCAGATCGAGAATAGAGTACATCATTGTGAAAGAGTACTCTATATACTTGGCAACGTGTAATCGTAGAATGTCATAGAATGGTAAGGAATAAAGGACGCATATGCATTTAGTAAGCGGAAAAGAGTAAGAGATGCGCAGCATCGGGAAAAGAAGGAAGATAAGCGAATCAAAAGGGGTTTTATGAGTATTGCATCGGAATGAAGAAGGAGAAAAGAACAAGAGGGTGAAAGAGAAGTATAACCGTAACATTACCCCCTTCCAAGCCTTGAAGTCCCAGACCTCAAGATCAAGCTGAATCAGTCAAAGGAGGGGGAGGAAAGGATGCTGCGAATGCCTGGGAAGGAGTGGAATTTTCAAAAGGGCAGTCAGAGAAGATATCCCCAGCCTGATCGCAACGAGCACAGGTGTGGGTAGGACAGAAACGATCCGAATGACCCCAACGAGAGCAAGCAGAGCACTGGGTTTTGAAGCAGAGATGGGACGGATGTCCAGGAGCGAAGACAAGGCAGGAGGAGCAGCAGTATTCGGAACAATTCTCACGATAATGTCCAGAGCGATGGCAATGGTAGCATATGGTAGAGGCGGTCACTGAAGGACGGGTGACTGGAGAAGTCAGGGTTTGAACCATGGAAGAGAGAATACGTCGTCCAGTAGCGCTCTGGAAGAATTGGATATGCTCCTTGTTAAGAGAGAGGACATGTTGATCGACGATGAAACCATCAGAACAAAGGGAGGGGTCATTGATGTGATGATGGGGGATCAGTTGGACAGAGGAGAGGCGAGAGGCGAGTGGCAGAGAGGAAGAGGTATCGGGAGGGGCGATTGGTAGAGGGGGAGGAGAGGAAGGGGTCGAGAGGAAGGAAGAAGAAGCTACGGTGGGAATGGAGGTAATGGAATTGAGATATCTGTCCTGCACATCATGAGGAAAAGAAAGGTAAATGTGATGAAAGGTAGGGTAAAGGGTGACAGGGTCAAGTCGTTCAACGAAAACATGAAAACCATGGAGATGAAGAATAGAAAGAATAAGATCAGGAAGACGACCAATCAAATGACGGAGGGAAAGTCCAAAAGCCGCCAGAAGGTCAGAAGGGGCAGCCTGGAAATGATACAATTGTACTTTGGAGATGTCGAGGAAGAGGCGTACGAGTTCCTGAGAGATCTCATCTTCTTTGTAGAGAGGGTCCGTCTCAAGGGCGTGGACAAGGGTAGGATCAGCGAGGATGGCGGCGTAGAGGGTGTAGATGGCAGAGGTGGGTAAGAATGTAGCCTGCACATGTCTGGAGCGTAACGGAGAAGAAATGGAGAGTGGAGACGAAGAGGAGGAAGAGGAGTAAATGGACATGGTGAAAAATAGGTAAAACAATGAAGAGATAGAGTGAGAAAAAGAAAACAACAAGGATCATACGAAAAGGGGGTTTTTGTTTTAGTATTTTAAGTGAACAGGGCAGTCGTCGAAGCGGCAAAAGTATTCGTGTTCAAGGAAATGGGAAGAAGATAAAGTGGGATGACGAATAAGAAACCAACGTCTGGCACGAGTGTGAGGGGAAAATAGTTGGGCGTATGCAATTTCGATGGGGATTGGGTCCATGCTATCGTAGGGAGTGAGTTCATTTATAATCGGAGAGAATGTCCTTGGCATGGCGGAGATTACTTTCCGGTTCCCAGGTATTTTCTGCTGCGGAGTATCCTTTCCATGAGGTCAGGTACTGATAGCGGCCAGGGGATCCCTTGTGTGAGAGAATGCCATCAACCTCATATTCCTCTTCTCCGTCAATAACATCAGGAGGTGGCATGGGAAATGAAGGACCATGTGCATCGGTGGGGCGGAAGGAGGAAAGGAGGGTGGCGTGGAAGACATTATGAATTTTCCATGTGGGAGGTAAACGAAGGCGGTAAGATAGCGGAGATAGTACCTGAGAGATTTCAAAAGGGCCCAGTTGTTTGGGTGCAAGTTTCCTAGAAGGGTAGGGGATGCAAAGGTTGGTGGTTTCCAGCCATACCTTATCGCCGACCTTCCAAGGGGAAAACTTTCGAGTGCAGTGTTGGGCCATAAGGCATCGGGCTGACTCATGTGCTGCTAAGGCTTCCTTTCAGGATTCTTCCAGAGCAGTGAGGCGGGAGGAAAGGGCTGGGATGAAAGTTTTCCCGAGGGGGGGGTAAGTGCGAGGGTCATATCCCATCATGAGAGAGAAGGGGGACACTTTCGTGGAAGAGTGGGGGGAAGAGTTGTGGTGGAATTCGGCAGAGGAGATGAAGGAAGACCAAGAGTGAGGTTGATTTCCACAAAACAGGCGAAGATAAGTTTCAATTTCCTGATTAGTGCGTTCGGTTTGGCCGTCAGTCTGAGGATGATATGCAGTGGATAGTCGAACATCATAGTGAAGGAGGCGGGCTAACTCCCTGGCAAAGGCAGATGCAAATTGGGGGCCACAATCAGAGATAATGGAGTCGTGTAGGCCGAATCGTTTGAAAACGTTATTATAGAACAGGAGGGCTACTCCTGCAGCGTCAACGGTTTTTAAACATGGCATAAGAATTACCCCCTTCGAAAGGCCATGGTCGACCACGACCAGCAAAGAGTCAAAACCAGAAGAGAGAGGGAGGTCTGTGATGAGGTCCATGGAAAGTTGGTGGAAAGGGAGAGCGGTGGAAGAGGGGATGGGAGAGAGGGGGGGGGGTAGTGGGGTGAGTGTTGACCTTAGATTGTTGGCAGAGAGCACAGCCAGCAACGAAGTTATGAACGAAGGTGGATAAGCCCGGCCACCAAAAGTCGTGTTCGATGAGAGCTTTGGTGTGGAAGAAACCCATGTGGCCCGTGGTGGGGGATGCGTGGAAAGAGTGAAGAAGGGTAGAGCGGGATGCGGGGGGGACATAGAGTCGGTTGCGAAAGTATAAGTGGCCATTGTCGAAAGACCAATCTGTGAGGGAGGAGCAGGGGAAGAGAGGGGAGTTGTCCTGTAAGGACTGGAGAGCTCGAATGACAAGGGGGTCGGAGGAGGAGGAACGGCAGATGTTATCAGCAAGGGTGAGGTTGAGGGCAGAAATGACGACTGGGTCGGGGAGGATGGAAGAGACATTGTCCATAGAGGTATCGACATCAACGTTGTGAGATAGAGCATTGGCAGGGGCCATGCATGAGCCTGGAGTGACCTGCCAGACAATGTCGAAATCCTGAAGAAGGAGAGACCAACGAGCTTGGCGACGGGAGAGTTTGCGAAGATCCTTCAGGTACGAGAGGTTCTTGTGATCGGTGATGATGGTGACAGGATGGGAGGTGCCCTGAAGATATTGTCGCCATTCCTGAAGGGCAAGGATAACCGCGAGGAGTTCGCGATCATAGATGTCATAATTTTGTTCGGCTGGGGTGAACATCTGGGAGAAATAGGTGCATGGATGCAAATCGCCATTGGTGTCGTTTTGGAGAAGGACAGCACCAGCAGCTAGGAGGGAGGCATCTGACATGATGGTGAAGGGCTGGGAGATATCGGGAAAAGCAAGGACTGGGGAGGAAGAGAAACTAGTCTTCAGGGAGTCAAAGGCATGCTGTTGGAGGGGGGTCCAGAGCCAGGGTTCATCTTTGCAGGTGAGGAGGGTTAGAGGAGCAACTAGATCAGAGAAACCCGGGATGAATTTGCAATAAAAATTTGCAAACCCAAGGAAAGAACAAATGCCTTTGACCGAAGTGGGGGGCTTCCAGTCTGCGATGGCAGAGAGCTTTGCCGGGTCCATACATATATGCCCCTGGCCAATGACCAGGCCTAGGTATTCCATCTGAGGGGAGTCGAAAGTGCATTTAGATATTTTCAACGACAAGTTATTTTCACGGAGACGTTGGAGGACTCGTCTAGTACAGGTGTGGTGGAGTTCGGAGTCGTTTTGGGTGTGGATACCGATGTCGTCCATGTAGATCTTCAACCAGCCTTCAGCGATCATGTCTGCGAAGATATGATTCATGAAAGCTTGGAAGGTGGGAGGGGCATTGTTGAATCCGAAGAACATGACTGTTGGTTCGAAGAGACCTAAGGGGGTGATGAAGGCTGCTTTCCATTGATCCTCTTCGCGTAGCCAAATGTTGTTGTATCCCCAACGCACGTCAAATTTGGTAAAAAGGGTAGAGTCTTTCATGTCGTTGATGAGCTCCGAGATGAGAGGCAAAGGGTATGCATTGCGGATGGTGTGGGAGTTGAGATATCGATAGTCCTGGCAAGGGCGAAGGGTTCCATCCTTCTTGGGTACGAAGAAGAAGGGGGAGGCTTGGGGGGATTTCGAGGAAACAATGCGACCAGTTTTCAGATTTTCTTCAATGAATATTCGACACGCCTCCTTTTCGGCGGGATTAAGGGGATATATTTTAGCAATCTTAGGGAAGAAAGATGGTTTGAGGTCGATGGAATGATCAAAAGGGCGGTGCGGAGGCAAGGTGTCGAACATTTTCTCAGAGAAGACGTTGGTATAGTCAGTACACCAGGAGGGAATTTGAATATCTTTAGGTGGGTTCTGTTGTGCCAGTTGGGTGGATAGAGTGATTTTTCCGAGGTGTTGGGGATAGGTCTCATTGACATCCTTCCAGGGCGGACGCTCACTAAGAGGTACCACAGCATCCTGGAGAGTGAGGGTGTTGGCGGACCAATCAATGACAGGGTTGTGTTTCTTCAACCAAGTCATTCCTAGGATTATGCAAGAAGAACCTAAGGATGTTACGAGGAAAGTGATCTTGTCAGAGAGGTCAGGGAAGATGACGTTTGCAGTAATGGAGAAACGGATGGTTCCTTGGTGATTGGGGGTTCCGTCCACGTTATATGCAGTGAGGGGTTGAGGGAGTTTCCAGATAGCTTTCCGAAGTTTAGGTACGAGGGAGACATCAATGAAATTGTTGGTTGCTCCGCAATCGATGAGAGCTGTGGTGGTAACGGTTTGTGACTTGGTGTGTAGGTGAACAGGAAGGCGCAAGGTTCATTCATTGGAGAGGCCTACTATTACAGTGTCGATATCTAGGGAAGGAGACATTACAACTTCTTCCCTTACTGAAAACCCGAAGAGGAATCATCCTTAGTTTCCTCAAAGCAGAGTTTGAGAGTTTGTAAAATTTCTCCTTCGTCCTTTCCAGTGGTTTTGAGTTTAGAGACATATGTGTCGAGGGCTGAGGATTGTTTCGGGGGGGGAGGAGGGGGAGAAGCAGTAGTGGGAGCGGTGTCAGTGGTCTGGATATGTTGCTGGGGGGGGCGAGAGGGTTTCGAAGTAAAGTTCCTGCACTGTGTGGCATTATGTCCTTTTTGACAGCAACGAAGACAAAGTCCTTCTCTGAAGCAGCAGGCACGTTCTGCGGGGGTAAGTTTTGCGACGCGAATGGCATCGACGTCCATGGCATTGGGGTCTGTGACGGGGGGGCGGGGGAACGAGGAGGGGGTATGATGGCCTCGCCAAAGGGCTGCAATACGGGCTTTCTGGGCGTGGAAGGTTTTGGCCTTTTCGATCCATTCCTTGATGGTAGTGGGGACGGTTGTCATAAAGAGAATCATGATGGATAGTTGTTGGTCAAGTCCAAGAGAGAACTGGTCGATGAGGGTGGTATCGTCGGTGATGGTGGCTCTGGCTGCGAGGTTCTGGAAATCAGTGATATACTTCTGAAAACCATTGTCGGTTTCTCCATTGGGTCCTCGGGTGGATTTCTGTACGAGTTTAGATAATTCCAGACGGGCTGTGGCTTGGGTGTTGAAAGGATAAAAGGTGGACTCAAAGTTGGAGGAGAACTTGTCGAAGGTTTTGTCAGGGAAGTTTGGGTCTGTCATGCGATCATACCACATTTCCGAGAAGGAGATGCCTCGTCCTTTACTCATTTTATTGAGGGTGGTCATGATCTTGGTTTTGTCAGAGGAGTACAAAGATTTGTTTATTGCAAAGTAAGCCTTCATGGCTTTGATCCATCGGACAGCATCAGAGGGGTCGCCAGAAAAGTCTGCCGGGAGGGCTGCCTTAAGTTCAGTCATGGTATGGGTGGTCTGGGTGTTAAGTGGGGTGTGGACGATGGGAGGGGCTGTTTGGGATAATGGGATCTGTGGGAGGACTGGGCTAAGAGCGATGGGGGATCCTAAGGGGGTACTGGGGTGCTGCAGCTGAGGCTGTGTGGAGATGGTAGTGTGAGACAATGGGAATGCTGGGGTACGAAGTGGGGAAGTCAATGGGTTGGGAACGTTTCGTCCTGCTAGGCAACAACGCCGTCGAAGTTCTGTGGTAGAGAGAATGGGCTCCTCATCTGAGGAGTCTTCACTGGGAGCTCGGATGCTGCAAATGATGAACTGTGGTGGGTCCTACTCCGTAATAGGAGGGACAGGGGAGATTCTCGATCTTTTGTTATGCAGAGTGTACCTTGAGTAGACCAAGACTATTGTCGAAGGAAGTTCCATGAGCAGGACACTCACGAAGAGGTACAACTCAGCTCGAGGGAAAACAAACGAGGCGAAGGAATAACACCTATGTAGGTGGACTAAGGGACTGAGGGACTGAGGGACTGAGGGACTGAGGGACTGAAGGACTGAGGGACTGTGGGACTAAGGGTGACTCAAGAGTACGCTAGATTGCGCAGATCGAGAATAGAGTACATCGTTGTGAAAGAGTACTCTATATACTTGGCGACGCATAATCGTAGAATGTCATAGAATGGTAAGGAATAAAGGACGTGTATGCGTTTAGTAAGCGGAAAAGAGTAAGAGATGCGCAGCATTGGGAAAAGAAGGAAGATAAGCAAATCAAAAGGGGTTTTATGAGTATTGCATTGGAATGAAGAAGGAGAAAAGAACAAGAGGGTGAAAGAGAAGTATAACCATAACAGAATAAGTCTAGTTCCTCCACCTACCACTCGTTCACCTCCCCCTCCTCTTGCCACTCAAAAGACCCCAATGCCATGGACGTTGATGCTGTTAAGATTGGCAAACTCACCCCTGAAGAATGTCACCGATGCATTGCAGAAGGACGCTGCTTCAGATGCCAATTGACTGGTCACATGTCTGGTGAATGTCCCGCTTTCCGATCCAACAACTCGAAGCCGAAGAAGACTTTGGAGAAGAAGATTAGGAAGGTCAAAGACGTTCCCCAGCTGAGAGAAGTTGAGGACGACGACAACAAAGAAACTGTGACTTGGATTTCCTTCGCCATTCCTGGTGAGGATTTTTAGATGGAGGGTGTACCCCAACGCAATGACCCTCCTTCTCTTGTGCATCTGTACTTGTATCGTCAATAAACAAACAGTCTATGCAAATCCCTATTCACATCGTCGAACCCTCGCACTTGAAAGCTGTTGGTACTTGTGCTCTGATCGATTCAGGAGCACAAATCTCATGCATTGACTGGGACTTTGTCCAAAAACACAAACTCCCAAAGACCAAACTCGCTGCCCCTATCACCGTCAACAATGTCGACCAATCAGCCAACAAGAATGGTCAAATACGTTTCACTACCTCCCTCTTTGTCCGCATCGGATCCATGGCTCACCAAGTCACCTTCTACATCCTCAACTGTGGAAAGGAGAACGTCATCCTTGGACTCCCTTGGCTTAAGGAAGTCAACCCCACCATCGACTGGACCTCTCAGGAGCTGTCCATTCCTCTAGAGTCCAATCAATCCGATTGCCTCTACCAGAAACACACCCGACCCCCTCCTCCCACACCTACCACCCCTGCCCCTCGACCTCCTTGTCACATCAATGTCGACACAGTTTGGGACGGATGACTCTTTGACTACATGCAAAAGGAGACTCAACAGCAACACCTTCTTCGCAACCATGATGTCCGAGTCATCCAATGGATCATCCATTGTGGCTCTCACTTCATCCCAAATGCCACCATTGCCAAACTTACCACCACCACTGAGCTTGCCATGGCTGCCGAAAAAGCAAAACCCAAGCCCATCCTTCCACAGGAATACACCGACTTCGCCTCCATCTTCTCTAAGGAAGCAACCGACCATGTACCCCCCAGCCAACCTTATGACCACGAGATCAACCTCGACGAGTCCTTCACCCTGAGGATCGGCAAACTCTACCCTCTCTCTCCCGATGAAAAGGCAGCTACTGAAGCCTTTCTTGACGAAAACCTTGCAGCTGGAAAGATTCGCCCATCGAACTTGCCCCAAGCTGCCCCTTTCTTCTTCGTCAAAAAGAAGGATGGAGGCCTTTGCCCCTGCCAGGACTACCGATATGTCAACGAACACACCGTTCGAGACGCTTGCCCCCTCCCTCTTATCTCAGATCTTGTTGACAAACTCAAAGGAGCCAAGGTCTTCACCAAGTTTGATGTTCGCTGGGGCTACAACAATGTTTGCATCAAAGACGGACACCAATGGAAAGTGGCCTTCATTACCCACAAAGGCCTTTTCGAACCCACTGTTATGTTCTTTGGACTTTGCAACTCCCCTGCTACATTCCAATGATTCATGAACAACTCCTTCCAGGACATGATCGCTGAAGGATGGCTCGTCATCTACATGGACAACCTCCTTATCTTCTCCCCCAATGCCAAAACCCATGAGGAACATACTAAACGTGTCCTACAACGCATGCAGGAACTCGACCTTCACCTTAAGCTCGAAAAGTGCAAGTTTGCAGCCTCAGAAGTCGAATACCTGGGCATGATCGTTCACCCAGATGAACTTGCCATGGACCCGGTCAAACTCGATGGTATTCGGGAATGGCCAACACCCTCTAAAGTCAAGGACATTCGCTCCTTCCTTGGCTTTGCCAACTTCTACCGACATTTCATTCCCAACTACTCTAACGTCGCCTGCCCCCTCCTTGACCTCACCAAGAAGAACCAACCCTGGAACTGGTCCCCTTCTTGTCAGGATTCCTTCGATGAGCTGAAGAAGCTCTTCCTCTCCCAGCTGATACTACACCTCCCAGACCCCACTCGACCCTTCACTATCGCAACAGATGCCTCCAAATACACCTCTGGGGGTGTCCTCCTTCAAACAGATGCTAACGGGGACTGGCATCCCTGTTCTTATCTGTCGCAGTCGTTTTCCCCCACAGAATGAAACTACGACATCTACGATCGCAAACTCCTCGCTGTCATCCATGGTCTCAAAGCATGGCGACACTACCTTCAGGGATCCCCTTTTCAAGTTCAAGTCTTTACCAATCACAAGAACCTGACGTACTTCCGCCAACCCCAAAAGCTCAACTGTCGACAGGCTCGCTGGCTACTCGACATCTTGGACTTTGATCTTCACCTTACCCATGTCCCTGGTACCTCCCTCGCTGCCCCTGATGCCCTCTCTCATTGCCCAGACCTCCTCCCTACTACAGACGACAATAATGACAATGTCACCCTCTTACCCAAATCTCTCTTCATCAATGTCATTGACATCGCCCTCCAGAAGAAGCTAGCCTCCTCCTCCACATCTGACCCTCTCGTGCTTGACACACTCTATGCTACTACTGGCGACGTTCCTGCCCGCTTCCATTCTAGGCTCTCTGACTGGCAATATGACGCTGGCGTCCTCACTTACCAAGACCAAGCCTACATTCCCCCCGACCTCTGGAAGTCTGTCATCGAACGACACCATGATCACTTTGCTGCTGGCCACCCTGGTTACCTGAAAACTCACCAACTCGTCACCTCTGAATTCTGGTGGCCTGGCCTTGCCCAATTTGTACGAAAATATGTCGAAGGTTACACCTCTTGCCAATCAGCCAAGACGAACACCCACCCCACTGTCCCTCCTCTCAACCCCATCTCCTCCTCTTGCTCTTGTCCCTTCCAACAGGTCTCTTGCGACTTGATCACAGACCTCCCCCTCTCTGATGGCTTTGACAGTCTTTTGGTCATGGTAGACCATGGGCTTACTAAGGGGGTGATTCTCTGCCCTACGAAGAAATTTGTCTCCGCCGAAGGGATCGCTTCCCTCTTTTTCCACAAGGTTTACACTTGGTTTAACCTGTATGACAAAATCATCTTGGATTGTGGTCCCCAGTTCGCCTCTGCCTTCTCCAAAGAACTTGGACAACTCCTCAGATATGACCTCTCCCTCTCCACTGCCTATCACCCTTAATCCAATGGAGAAATGGAACATGTCAACCAGGAAGTCGAGACCTATCTCCGCATCTTCTGTGGTAACTCCCCTTCCATATGGTCCCAAATGATCTCTCATGCCAAATTCGCCCACAACCACTGCCCTCACTCTGTCACCAGCAAATCCCCCTTCTTCCTCACCTATGGCTTCGAACCTTGCCCCCTCCCCACTGTCATTGCCGAATCCAACCTCCCAGCAGTCGAAGAACGACTGGAAACCCTCTCTGCCGCTCGAGATGAAGCTCTGGCAGCTCATGAACTCGCTAGACAAGTCATGAAAGCTTGCTCTCACAGTAAATTTACCCCCTTCCATAAAGGTGACAAGGTTTGGCTAGAAGCCTGTAACCTAAAACACCTTATCTCCCACCCAAAGTTCACCCCCAAACGGGAAGGGCCCTTTACCATTGTCCAGGTGCTATCTCCACTCGTTTATAAACTCCGCCTCCCTCATACCTGGAAAATCCACAACACGTTCCACGCCTCTCTCTTATTGCCCTATCGCGAAAACGATGTACACGGGCCGAACTTTCCTTCTCCCCCACCTGACCTCATCAATGGAGAAGAAGAGTACAAGATGGAAAGGTGATCCGACACAAGGGAACTCCGAACAACCGACACTTCTTGATCCGATGGAAAGGGTACTCAGCCGAAGAAGACTCTTGGCTTCCAGAATCGGAGTTCAAACATGCCAAGGAAATTCTCTCAGACTATAAGAAGCTCCACCCCTCTGTTTTCCCTCCATCCTCTCGCTCACCATCATCCTGTCACAATGCCCAACGTCTCCCCTAGTCGCTCCTCCTCCACCAAAGCAGATGCTGGCTGGAACCCACCTCCTGAACTCCCTCACCTCGAAACCTTGGACCACGCCTGGGATGGCCCATGACCTCCCTCTCCTATCACCACCGAACCCGTCGTTACCCCTCCTTGCTTTGCCTCTCATCTATGCTGCGACCCTTTCTTTTCTATTCAACAGGGACGCATGCTCTCTTTTCTTGATAACTCTAACCTCCGTATCGCTCTCCGAAATCACTTAGACCCTTCCTCCCCCCTCTATTCTCTCTTTCATATATACATCAAACTTTCACACCTTCGCTCCCATGCTGACCTCATCGCTGATGACACTGCCTGTATGCACCATGCCTTCCGTGTCACCAAAACCCACCATGCCATCCGAGAGCTCATTTTATCTGCCATGCACCAGTTGGAGATGGATGACCTGACCTCAGATATTCAACGCTACATGGAACATCTGAACATGAGATCTAACACTGATGAGCAATCCCCCGAGGCCTCTAGTGCCCCCATCAGGAAAATTTAATCAAAATGATAATTCCTTATATATATTTATCTACCACATATATCCTTATAAGATACATAATAATGATACACACACTGACAAGGCTATATAGCCACCGAGAGAGTTTATAGCCATGATAATATTTGTAATTCTTATTGAGTTGATAACATGTATCTGCATTACCTAAATGATCATAAGTATCTACTATATCATATGTATCAACCTGATAAATGTTACAATTTATCTCATGTTGTCTTATATTGTAAGGGATTATAATGGATTATCATTGTTCTAATTGAATATGAAAGTGAATGACAATTAATA
>JBBPMV010000411.1:0-16713 GCA_038090495.1 Heimioporus retisporus | reverse complement strand
GTCTGGGCGTCACGGCCAGGGATGTCGATGAGATATGAATGATTATGTAATGCACACAAGGTTTACTTGCTTTCATTCTCTCACAATTAATTTAAGTTCTCCACTAGCAGCAGCAGCATTCAACAAGGGAATGCCGACAAACGCCACTCATTTAGCACTCAGGTAATCGTGTCGAAAAACAGAATTGAGTTAGAGCAATCGAAACTCGGAGTCTTCCGATGGTCACGACCACCCGGGCCACCACATGTGGCTCGCTGAGGATCTGGGCCAAGCACGTTTCTCGCCACGATCTTCTCAAATGCTAGTGCAGATAGCCCGCAGCATTCTCTTTGAGAAGATTATGGCGACAATCAATGATCATTCGATTGATGGTATGTGAATGTGCTCCAATGTGCAAGAAAAGTCGCCTCTCGTGGAAGGTGGGACCCGACCATACGCAGGATGCCAATCGCCAATTATCATGAGTCTCAAATATCCCCTGCTTTGGCTACGAAAAAACTCATTACTGCCATGACAGGCTTCGTTCCGCCCTTTCTCCTACAGCCACTCATCCGACGCCCCTTCCAAACGAATCACCTACCAGGTACGAAATTACACTTTGATTCCGTTTTACCCTACTACCCCATATGAGCTATTACTCGTCCTGCAGCGTATGCTTTACCGATCCTTGACCTTGCCAGAGACACATCTTGCAAGTTGCAGTTGAACGAGCACTCCCCCATCCATCTAGTATGGCAACGAAGACAAGCTGAACCCTTCGATCAGTCAAGAATATTCTCACGATGGCGTACTCTCAGCGTATGGTACGAAACTGGCATGATGTGCTGACATATTTTATAACGTGGGGAAGGGTATAGATGAACAGCGAACCCGGGGTACCTGACATGAGAAATACAACAAGGACCGGCTACTCTTTCAGGTAGCCGCCTTAGTGTGCCATGTAGGACTAGCCGCGCCTGACGCTTTTGTCGGTCGCTAGATAGCAATATACACTTGTCCAAAAAAAAAAAAAGAAATACAACAAAGAACGTTTTGGCCGAATTTCGCCCACGAGTGACAACGGCTTGGTGGGTCGCGGAAGTCTGCAAACACGGGACGCAAATTACATGAGTAAAATGGTCCACTCGCAGACAGCATGAAGCTTTACATTTGACCCTCTCATCCAAGTCTAAGTCGCTTCGCAGCTGAGGGGGGACTGTTATCGCGCAGATTGGGGTGCGTAATCTCCGCATTGGAACTTTCAATGACCTGCTCGCCATGCGACGTGCGGGAAAGCACAAGGGGAGCCTCTTGATCAGACCCAGTCACGATGCTGGGGGGAAATTGTGGGTCGTTGGGAGGAGATGGATCTGGATATGAAAGCAGAAATTCCACCACCGATGTGTATCCTCGTTCGACAGCGTAATCCAGAGCTGATTTGCCAGCGAGATTGCGCGCATGTGGCTTACAGCCTGCCTCGACAAATGTCTTGACGAAACTGAGACATACAGATATAGGCTGATAAGCGATTGCGCGATGCAGCACGCCGTTGCCGTCTGACGTGGTAGAATGGACGTTGGCGCCATTACGAAGGAATAGTGGCACCATCTCCACAGTAAAGTACCAACAGCGCAAGAGTCTGGACAGAATGTCGGAGGGGAACGGGGCGTTGCACGAGAGGAGAAAATAGACCACTGGAGTGTAACCTTTTTTCATGGCCATTTCCCAGGCTGATCTCCCCTCGTCGTTACAGGCGGCCGGATTGCAGCCAGCTTTGATAAAGAGTTGGATAAATTCTACACATATGGGTACAACCCGGTATGTGATGGCTTGATGAAGCACGGTGTCGCCATCGAACGTCCTGCAATGGATATCTGCACCTCTGCGAATGAGGGAATAGACCGTCCGGAGAGGAAAGGCTTTACGTGGTATGATTTCCAGTAAGATGTCGGGGGGAAATGGAACATTGCACAAAAGTAGATGATCTACCACAGATACGTATCCTCTGTCGATCGCAGCTTCCAAGACTGATGTTCCCAGAGCGTTGCAGGTGGTAGGATCACAACCAGCTTCAATAAATATTTTGACAAACTCCAGACAGACTGGTTCATCTCTGTGAGCGATGGCGAGGTGGAGTACAGTGTTTCCACTCGTTGCTGTGGAATGCACGTCTGCGCCTCTGTAAATAAACAGCTGCACCATCGGAATATTGAAGCCTCGACGTGACCCAATGGTTTGTAGTATGTCTGGAGGGAATGGGACATTGCACAACAGTAGATGGGCTACCACGGATGTATGCCCTCTGTTGATCGCGGCTTCCAAGACTGATGTTCCTAGAGTGTTACAGGCGGCAGGATCACAACCAGCCTCAATAAGAATTTTGACGAGCTCCAGACAGACTGGTTTGTCTCTGTGAGCGACGGCGAGGTGGAGTACAGTGTCCCCACTGGTTGTAGTGGAATGCACATCCGCGCCTTTGTAAATAAACAGTTGCACCACCAGAATATTGAAGGCTCGACGTGCCACGATGGTTTGTAGTATGTCAGGAGGGAATGGGACACTGCACGAGACTAGATGTTCTACTACCAGAGCCTGTTCATATTGGATGGCAACCCCTAAAACAGATATTCCCTCAGTATTGCAGGCAGTGGGATCGCAGCCAGCATCAATAAGAATTTTGACAAGCTCCAAACAGACTGGTTCGTCTATGTGAGTGGCGGCGAGGTGGAGTATAGTGTTCCCACTAGTTGTAGTAGAATGCACATCTGCGCCTCTGTAAATAAACAACTGGACCATTGGGATATTGGAGCCTTGACGTGATACGATGGTTTGTAGTATGTCTGGAGGGAATGGAACATTGCACGACAGTAGATGGTCTACCACAGATATGTATCCTCTGTTGATCGCGGCTTCCAAGACTGATGTTCCCAGAGCGTTGCGAGTGGTAGGATCACAACCAGCCTCAGTAAATATTTTGACGAACCCCAAACAAACCGGCTCATCTCTGTAGGTGATGGCGAGGTGAAGTACAGTGTTCCCACTGGTTGAAGTGGAATGCACATCCGCGCCTTTGCAAATAAATAACTGTGCCATCGGAATATTGAAGGCTCGACGTGACACAATAGTTTGTAGTATGTCGGGAGGAAATGGGATATTGCACGAGACCAGGTGTTCTATTACCAGAGTATGTTCACGTTGGATGGCGACCTCCAAGACAGACGCTCCTTCAGTATTGCAGGCAGCTGGATTACAGCCAGCCTCAATAAACATTTTTACAAGATCCAAACTTTGCGATTCAGACAAGCGAGCAATAGCAATATGAAGTATGGTTTGCCCCTGTAACCTAGCATGCACGAAATCCCCATTACGAAGCAGCCACTGGATCGCCTGGGTATTCAAGTGCTGTTGTCCCAGCATCAAGCGGAGAATGGTGGAAGGGGGCAAAGGGTTGTGAAAAAATATAGCCTCCATCACGGTGATGTATCCGCGTTCCACTGCCATCATAAATGGTGTCTCATGCCGTGAATTGAAGCTGTGAGGGTTGCATCCAGCAGTGACAAGTAGCTTCACTAGCTCCACCCTCCTCGGCTCCCAAGGGCACATCACTGCAAGGTGAAGTGCACTGTCTCCACCACTAGGTGAAGCCACATGTATGTCGATCCCTCTATCGAGTAAGAAACGGACCACAGATACCGTTTCCGGTGTGTTACCAGTTGCTGCTGCAAGGAGAAATTGAGAGGGGGGTGGTTGATCAGGCGGAAGAAGAAACTCGAGCATCGAGAGGTGTGCTGCATGGACCGCTCGTTCGCCAAGCTCTCGTCCAAATGGGCTCTCTGCAGAGAGGTTTTGTCCAAGTTCACGCAACCTTCGTGCTAGCGCTACATGGTCCTCGTCCGTTCTTCCGCTGTCTCCCGAATCGGGCCGAGCGCTACTAAATATGCAGCGAAGCAGCTTTTCGTCTCCAATCTCGCGAACCCATGTTGCGAATGCTTCAGTTTGCGTCACCTTGACAAGAACACGAGTGTTGCACCACGGTAGACAAACGATGGCTGCTAAAAGTTCTGAAGATAACAGGCACCCGCTCCGCAGAAGTTCGCCGACGAGTACGTCATCACCCCGGTCGATGGCCAACTCGAGGGGTGAGGGCCGGTAAGAGTCATCGATGGCCGAGCTACGCAAGTTCACGTCTGCACCATGTCTCAAAAGAATGATGGCATGCTGTGTCTTCCGAAAGTCTGCTGCATAGACGAGAGGATTCGTCCCAGTCCTTGGCTTGAGAAGGTGGGCTGAAAGGAATAGTTGGAGGAGTATCGGAGAGGAATACGCAACGAGGACGTAAAGTTCGAAGTCATGCCACAATGATGGCCAGGGAGGATATGCCTTTTGGAATTCCTCCTCACGTAATTCACAGATGCACTCCCAATGTGATGGATAATGACGGATGTCCGATCCGAGGGCCATAAGTACCTCAAGGACAACCATGGATCCAGCTTCAACGTGAGTGAGGTGGTTAAAACCGAAAGAGAATACGTAGGAAAGCATTGGGAACTTTTCCAATGGCGCGGCGTTTAGATGGGAGGGTGATTTTTTCAGGAGAACAGAAATATAGCGCATGCACATGTTCACCACCTCACTGTGGGCAATGTGGGAGATGATATGATACAACGGCAAGGTTGTTCGACAGGTGAGATACTCCTATAAGATATAGCATCAAAAGGATGGAAATGCAAAGAAAATCTGGATAACGGACTTTCACGCTGAAATGGGATAGAGTGAGAACATCCGTGCCTTCACAATATGATACAAGACTCGATAGCCTGTCTACCAGTGACCGCATCTCTCCGTCACTCCTTGGTTCCAGCAGGTCGACAGAAAGGCCCTCGGAAACTTGAGCAAGCCGCAAGGGTGCTGAGGCAACCACAAGCCAACTGAGAGTGCGCCGAACTACCTCCCCTTCCGGCTTCCGTTCGTCAAATCCCTCCAAGATCTTCTCATACGTCTCTTCAAGACCCTCTGGCAAACTGTCGAGCGCATCCCTCAGGTCTGATTCGGTTGCACACCGATCCAGGGCGTCAAGCTGACACTGTACCCAACGGAACCTTGAAAAGAATAAGTTGAGTTACGGGCCGAATGAACGATACAGGCCCCTACCTTCCATCCGCTCTTCTACACAACGCTTCCCCAATCTCCATCTTCATCTTTCGATCGGCCAATCCCAATTGCTTGCGCGAGCCCAGCTCTCCCCTGGTATATAATGTTATATCCTCTGCCAACTCTTTCACCAAGCTCTCCGAGGAGAGCGATGGGAATGATGAGAAACGATGTTGAATAACATGGTCGGGCCGACTGGTTACCAACAACCGAACGTCGTCACTGAGTTCAACAAGAGCGCGGGAGAGTGCGTCGATATCCGTGCATTCGTCGACCGCATCGATGATCACGATGGGTAAATGATTGAAACGTCTCGCAGCGCGCCATACGAGTTCACAGAGTCTATTGAGGTTGTCGAGCGACAAGGTACCCTCACTTTTCTCCTGCATTATCTTGTTCGGGAGGTCGCCGGGGTCGACAGTGAGACATAGCATATGGCGGAACAACTGAGAGAGTAAGGAGCGCATGAGCTCTGAGGGATCCATTAAACGCTGATCCCGGAAATCGCAGTAGAAGAATACTAGTGTTTCATCATCTTTCAAGGTGCTTTTGAGGTACTCGATCGTGGATGCCCTACGAAAAGTCGATACTAACACATATATAGACCAAGGATGGACTCACACAAACACAGACTTTCCGCAGCCGGCTGAGGATACGTTTATTGAAGCACGGGGTCAGCTGCGTAGACATCATACCTTTGCCCTTCAACCACAAAGATTGACACCCGCCAGGCCTCCATTTTTGATATGTATCTGTGTTGGAAAACCATGAGCATGTTCCTTCTTGACGCAGCTTCAGGGTATTATCATGTTTTGTCGTGCAATCAAACGCATCAAGCCATCGTATGACTTCTTCCAATACTTGTGTGGTGTGTCAACAAGCCGCGGTACGAATGAACAATACACATACACCGGGCAGATTTCTTCCGTTCTGATATCACTGTATCCCTGGGTTCACCTTCTGAATCATGTTCTCTCGCTGTGTGGTATTCCTCTTCCGTGTCATACTCTGTTATTGTGCTGTCCAGATTACATCCTGAGAACAGACGACCACTCGTGCACATCATGAAACCTACACACTAGTAAGCGTGCCACTGCCGGTTGGCCGAGTGATTTGACTGCCATGCCGTATTCTTAACGAGTGGTGTAGGATTCTCTCTTGACCCCTGGATAATGGGATGAGGTGAATGGTTAAGGTACGGTCAAAGAAGCACCGACCAAACATCATGAGTGAGCAAGAAACGAAACAGGTTTTTGTGTTTGTCGAACAGGGCCATGGTCACAGTAAGCCTGTCTTTGGCCGACCCGACCGAACGTGAAAGGGTCATACCAGGCCGAACGCTCGCATCCTCCCCGATGACATCATTGATCTCTTTCAGTTTATCCAAACATGACTGTTGCTCTCCACTGAATAACCAGGAAATGATTTGATCGCCGACGGCAAGATGATCAAAGGTGATAGCCTGGAGAATTGTGTCCGAGAAGGTGCGGATCGCTTCTAGCTGACCGCAGAACTCTTGAACCTGGAGAGTAAAATGTCGATTGTTCGATTGGTTGCTCGCTCTGTATGCCAAAGCTGCACAGGTGCGTATTCGAACAGAGATGTTTGCAATGTCATGGAGAGTTCGTTGACAGTGGGTTACCAGACGCTCCACTGACATTTTATGATGGTGGTCAAAACTGAAGGAGTAGCTGTGGTGCTCCCACGAAAAACTTTCGAAAAATGATAATGATTCCGTGTTAGGTGACTAGTCTCGTCACTTCCGGACCATCATCGACAAACCATCGAACACCTGTGGGCAATAGTAGAGCGAGCGAGAACGCAACGTACCGGAATTCACCTGCAAACATTGGTGGTATGGGCTTTCTTGGAGAGGGCCAATGACTCCCACGTTGGTGTGAGGCCCGAGTCTGAGGTCAGATTCATCATACATACCCTTATCAACATCCCCATCCCTCCAGGAAACCGGAATGTCCACCGAAACCCCCTCAGCCTCCTCGTTCCCCGCCGCCACGCTCGACTTTGCACAGCGCATGTTCAATGCAGCACGTGCTAGAGACGCCCCGACCCTCCTCCAGGCCGCCGACGCGGGTCTCCCCATCAACCTCACCAACGCCCAGCGTACGTCCCCAGCCCAGTGAGGCTGATCGCAGTGTGACACGCCAACGTCACTGCACCAGGCAACACGCTTCTCATGCTCGTGGCCCACGCTGGCCACACGGACTTCGCACGCGCCCTGCTCGAGCGCAAGGCAGATCCGAACCACCTCAACGATCGCGGACAGTCCATCCTCGCAGGCGCCGTCTTCAAGGCGCATGACGACATCGTGCGTGCCCTCGTCGTCGCCGGTGCCGATCGAGACGGCGCGCGTGTTTGAATGCAAGGACCTGCTGGAGATCTTGGATGCCAAGGAGGGTGATGCGGATGAAGATGTGCCCACTCCCCCGCGCCCGCCCCCATCCTAGCAAGGTTCTGAAAGAAAGTATGTGGAAGGTGATAAAGTGATGCACAGTAGTAAATGGGCCGAGACGTGGAGTCAATGACCATGTAGATACACACTGGTCCCCATTTTGAACGGACATATAGCTAGATCATAGATTATATAAGTTCTTACCATACCGCACCCATCTCTTTTCCGAGCACCAGAAGACACGCCTTTGCCAGCGCTCTCGTATCCACTTCCACCACTTTTTCGTCCCCGTCGAGTATACCGATCCGACCTTGTACCCCCACCGCACTTGTGGAGACCCAGGCTTTTGCGCGGTGTCGACACGATCTCGCATAGCGCCGAATAGAAATACAACAGATGGACCACCAGCGAACGTCGTATGACATCCGCAATGAGCGCAGACAGGGATAAGTTTGCATCAATAGCTAGCGGTAACACCCTCAGTTCTTTCCGCACGAGCAAAATAAGGAGAAAAAAACCAACCGGGGAGGGACACGCTGTTTGCGGACGGCACATCAGACAGTGGCCCAAAGGGTTCCAGGCCGTAGTTGTAGATTCAACAGTTTGGACAACACAAAGCAGTTCGCCTTCACGAACCCTAAAAAAGATGCACCTTAGCAAGTCCCAACATGAACACCTCAAAAAATCACCTTGGAAAGGGTAAACTACCACGAAAAGCTTCGTCCGTGTTGTACCATTGCAGTCTTGCATCGATCCAGCAACGGCGGCAAACACAACGTAGCAATCCACCTCCTTGACGCCTCCTGGTCCATATCTACTGTCAGCCCCCGTACAACGACGAAGACGCGTGCGCATAACGTACCGAAAGAACCGCCTCGAGAGTCCCGTCTTCGTACACCTCGACTTGGTCCTTGAACTGCATGTACAGGTCAACGAGCGACGGCATCGTCTTTTTCGACAGCCCGATGTACGTCACTTATTTGCACGTCGAAGTCTGTGTGGGCGTGGATGGCGACCCGGGCACAGAAGGGAGCACGGCAGGTGGGTAGGGTCCTGTGACGAACGTGAGTGAGCTGCATTCAGCAGGGTCGCGCAAGACTAAGAGCGGTACGTCATCTTGGCAGGCTGGACTCCTTGGACGATCTCCGCCACGCGCAACTGCATCGCCTCGTCTACTGCCCCCGACAGCGGCCTGATCATCTTGTCGAGGTACTGCAGTGCCGGCATGCTCAATGATTGTCGATCGAGCAACATCGTGTCCTTGATATGCCCGATAAACAGCTTCCACGCGTCCGAAAACGTCTCGAGATGCATGATCTTCAATACCACAAACTCCTTGATGATCGACGATCGACTGCAGCACCAGGCTCTTCGACTCGTCCCACGCCTGATCGGGTGTTGGGCCCATGCTCTCGGGAAGTCCACTCCATCGGGTCTCGACTAAAGTTGCGTCCAAGAGCGGGAACGTGATATTCCACATGCAGTCGTTCCACGTGTTCAGACTGAGCGTTGCGCCATAGAGCTGCATTGTTCAGAACAGCATCTGAATTGCGCCGACACGCACCTCGGGACGCACGTTGGTACACAGGCCGAGGAGTTCGAGGAGAAGAAAGGTCCATACCGTGCTATACTCGGGGTTCCTCCTCCGTGTCCTTTCGCTTGGACTGTATCGAGTCTGAGATGCTCCAAAGTAAACTCTCCGCAGCGGTGAGCGTAATGTTCGTGTCTGCCTGGCGACAAAATTGACCCAGTGCACCGATGCATAGAAGGTCCTCTGGCGAGAGACGACACGGAATTGCACACCAACTTGAGCGACTGGAACATGATCTTGACGAGAGCAGTACAACCACATTTGCTATTGTATCCTAGAGAAAGCCTTGAGACGCCCATCCTGCGATGACAGCGTGCTCACCGAGTCGCTTGACACCATGCACATCAGAACCGGGTGTTGGCACACACTACCGAGCATTTCGAATATGATGCCCCATCCGCCGATGAGCATATGTTCTGGATGATTCTAGAATCCGATACAACGCGTCGAGTCCCATACGACGGAGTTCGACATTTGTACTCGTGCTGGCAGCACTCGCCTCTAATGCGGGGACCATCTGCTTGGAAAGGATATCCAACACACGACGCTGAACCTCGACCAGACGCTCCCCGGTGCTTGACAGATTGTGGGGAACGGTGACTAGTGTCTCGTCTAATACGCGAGCGGTTTGAACACAGATAGCCTGTAGGGCTGATGGGAGATGGTGATCGACAGAAGATGGCCCGTGGTCGCGTTCCAAGCAATCTCCGGTGCTCTGTAAATCAGTCGACGGAGCATCGCCACAGTAAGAGTCTCTCCACCCCAGAGCCATCGGAGCGCTGGAACATGACGTCAACTTCGTTACCAACTAATATCCAAGACGGGACTCACCAAAGTCCTTGGTAAATGAATACTACTGACACGTCTCTGGTGGAGAATATCATTGCAGGGGTAAGGGTGACAGGAGAAACGGGAAGCGTTTCATCCGCACTCTCCCTCCAGGGTCTGTATCGCATCCGATTGCACGCCAACCATCTCCGAGCTCAATTTGCACAAGCCTTCCGGATCCTTGGATGCCAAGCCTCGAAAAGATACCGGATGGCGGGCTGGCTGTGATGAGTGCGAAGTTTTCCTGGCTTCGGTTGTACCCCCACCAGGAACCGACTGGTCTGTGCGAACTACCGACAAACTTCCTCTTCTTCTGGGAAGTTGTGAACCTTTCAACGCGCGACGCTTGCGGGAGGGACGTCTGCAGCGGCAGTGGGTAGTGTTTTTGGTAGCCGTGCTCGGAGTGGACGTGGTGGACGAGGCACCCCGGATCTAGTAGTGACCGCGCGCAGGGCAAGTATTTGCACGATTAGTCTGCGGATTCAGTACGCTGTCCCGGTGCCATGTGCACACACGTACTGGATCATAGGAGAACATTTACACTCGAAGCAAAACTCATGGACGCATATGACCCAGGGATGATGGCCATGTGCAGAAAGGATCGGAGACATCGTGCGATGGCCTTCGTTGGGCTGTTTGGCGTCGGCGTCGTTGCCATCGTCTGTTTCGGAATGCTGCCCAGTTGGGGACGCGGGCGAAGCTGGGTTGGGCTGGATGCGTGCCGGCGATGCCTCGGTGCTCATGCGGCTCACAGTGGCTGGGCGACGCGACCATTGATGAGCATGAATGATTATGTAATGCACACAAACCGCAACAAACGTCATTTAGCACTCAGATAATCATGGCGAAAAACAGAATTGAGTTGGAATAACTGAGCCTTGGAGTTTTAATCCGACAGTCACGATCGCTCTAACCATCACATGTTGCCTCCTCGAAGAGTCGGGCCAACCATATTCCTCGCCATGATCTTCTCAAATACTAGTGCAAGGAAGGTCATCTCTCGTGATAGGTGGGTCCCGGCCATATGCAAGATGCCAATCGCCAATTCTAAGACTCCAATGTCCCCTGCTTTGGCTGAAAACTCGTTACTGCCCTGACAGCCTTTGTTCCATCCTTTCTCCTATAGCCACTCCGAATCCAAACGCCTCTGCCATGCGGATATCTACCAGGTACGAATTGCCCTTCAGTTCTGTTTCACCCCACCACGCCATATGAGCTGTTACTCGTCCTGCAGCATACGTTTTACCGATCCTGGACCCTCCCGGAGGTACATCTTGCAAGTTGCAGCCGAATGAGTGCACCCACATCCGCCACAAGCTGAACCCTTCGATCAACCAGCAATGTCCTCACGATGGCGTACTCTCAGCGTATGGTACGAAATAGGTATGAAATTCGCTATCACTACGATGATAACATGATGTGCTGACATTTATAAAGTGGGGAAGGGTACATAGATGAACTGCGAACCTGAGGTACCTGACATGAGAAATACGACAAAGAACATTTCGACCGAATTTCCTCCACGAGCGACAACGAACCCGGTAGATCGTAAAAATCTGCAAACACAGAACACGAATCACATGGGCAAAATGGCCTACTCGCGGACAGCATGAAGCCTTACGTTCGATCCGCTCGTCCCAGTCTAAGCCGCTTCGCGGCTGGGAGGGAGCGACATAAGGGAAGCCTTCCGATCAGACTCGCTCACAACACTGGGAGGAACTTGCGGGTTGTTGAGAGACGGACCTGGATATGAAAGCAGAAATTCCACCACGGAGGTGTATCTTCGTTTGACGGCGTATTCCAAAGCCGACTTGCCAGCGAGATTGCGCGCATGCGGCTTACAGCCTGCCTCGACAAAAGTCTCGATGAAACGGAGACATGCAGATCTATTCTTATGAGCGATTGCAAGATGCAGCACACTATTGCCATCTGACGTGGTAAAATGGACGTTGGCGCCATTACGAAGGAATAATGGCACCATCTCCACAGTAAAGTACCGATAGCGCATGAGTCTGGACAGAATGTCGGAAGGGAACGGGGCGTTGGACGAGAGGAGTAAACAGACCACTGGAGTGTAACCTTTTTTTATGGCCGTTTCCCAAGCTGATTCCCCCTCGTCGTTACAGGCGGCCGCGTTGCAGCCAGCTTTGATAAAGATTTTGACGAGTTCCATACATATGGATACATCCCTGTATGTAGTGGCTTGATGAAGCACGGTGTCACCGTTAAACGTCATGCAATGTATATCTGCGCCTCTGCGAAGGAAGGGATAAATCATCCGGAGAGGAAAGACTTCACGTGGTATGATTTTCAGCAAGATGTCGGGGGGAAATGGGACAGTGCATGAAAGTAAATGATCTACCACAGATACGTATCCTCTGTCGATCGCGGCTTCCAAGACTGATATCCCCAGAGTGTTGCAGGTAGTAGGATCACAACCAGCCGCAATAAAAGTTTTGATGAACTCCAAACAGACTGGTTCGTCTCTGTGAACGACGGCGAGGTGGTGTACGGTGTCCCCACCGGTTGTAGTGGAATGCACATCCGCGCCTCTGTGAACAAACAACTGCACCATCTGAATATCGAAGCATTGATGTGACACGATGGTTTGTAGTATGTCGGAGGGAAATGGGACATTGCACGACACCAGATGTTCTATTACCGGAGCCTGTTCATGTTGGACCGCGACTTCCAAGACAGATGTTCCTTCAGTATTGCGGGCAGCTGGATCACAGCCAGCCTCAATAAGAAGTTTGACAAGTTCCAAACAGACTGGTTCGTGTCTGTGAGCAATGGCAAGATGGAGTACGGTATTCCCATTGGTCGTAGTGGAATGCACATCTGCGCCTCTGTAAATAAACAACTGTGCCATCAGGATGTTAACGCCTTGGCGTGGCACAATAATGGTTTGTAGTATGTCTGGAGGAAGTGGGACATTGCATGACAGTAGATGATCTACCACAGATATGTATCCTCTGTTGATCGCAGCTTCCAAGACTGATGTTCCCTGAGTGTTGCAGATGGTAGGATCACAACCAGCCTCAATAAAAATTTTGACAAACTCCAAACAGAGTGGCTCATCTCTGTGAGTGATGGCGAGGTGGAGTACACTGTTCCCATTGGTTGTAGTGGAATGCACCTCTGCACCTCTGCGAATAAACAACTGTGCCATCAGGATTTTGATGCCTTGGCGTGACACGATGGTTCGTAGTATGTCTGGAGGAAATGGAGTGTTGCATGACAGTAGATAGTCCACCACAGATGCGTGTCCTCTGTTGATCGCAGTTTCCAGGACTGATGTTCCCAGGGTGTTACGGGCAGTAGGATCACAACCAGCCTCGACAAAAATTTTGACAAACTCCAAACAAACTGGTTCATCTCTGCGAGTGATGGCAAGGTGGAGTACAGTGTTCCCACTGGTTGAAGTGGAATGCACATCCGCGCCTTTGTAAAGAAATAACTGCGCCATCGGAACATTGAAGCCTCGATGTGACACGATGGTTTGTAGTATGTTGGAAGGAAATGGGACATTGCATGTGACCAGATATTCTATTACCAAAATCTGTTCACGTTGGATGGCGACTTCCAAGACAGTTGTTCCTTCGGTATCGCGGGCAGCTGGATCGCAGCCAGCCTCAATAAACATTTTTACAAGTTCCAAGCTTTGCGATTGAGGCAAGCGAGCAGTAACAACATGAAGTATGGTCTGCCCTTGAAACCTGGAATGCACAAAAGCCTCTTTGTGAAGCAGCCACCGGATCACCTGGAAATTCAAGCGCTGTTGTCCCAGCGCCAGATGGAGGGTGCTGAAAGGAAGGAAAGAATTGCAGGAAAATATAGCCTCCATCACGGCGACATATCCGCGTTCTGCTGCCATCATGAATGGTGTCTGGCGCTGTGAATTGAAGCGGTGGGGATCACATCCGGCAGCGACAAGCAGCTCTACTAGCTCCACCCTCCTCGGCTCCCAAGGACACATCACTGCAAGATGAAGTGCACTGTCTCCACCGCTAGGTGACACCACATGTATGTCAACCCCTTTACGGAGTAAGAAGCGGACCACAGATACCGTTTCCGGTGTATCACCGGTTGCCGCAGCAAGAAGGAGTTGAGAAGGGGCCGGTTGATCCTGCGGAAGAAGAAACTCGAGCATCGAAATATGTGCTGCATGGACCGCTCGTTCGACAAGCTCCCGTCCAAATGGGCTGTCTCCAGAGAGGTTCTGTCCAAGCTCACGCAATCTCCGTGCGAGCACTACGTGGTCCTCGTCCGTTTTTCGGCTGTCTCCCGAATCGGGCCGAGCACTACTAAATATGCAGCGAAGCAGCCTTTCGTCTCCAATCTCGCGCACCCATGCCGCGAACGCATCTGTTTGCAAAAGCTTGACAAGAACGCGAGTATTGCACCACGGTAGACAGACGATGGTTGCTAAAAGTTCAGAAGATACCAAGCACCCGCTCCGCAGAAGTTCGCCGACGAGTACGTCATCACCTCGATCGATGGCTAACTCGAGGGGTGAGGGTCTGTAAGAGTCATCAGTGGCCGAGCTACGCAAGTTCACGTCTGCCCCATGTCTCAAAAGAATGATAGCATGCTCAGTCTTCCGAAAGTCTGCTGCATAGACAAGTGGGTTTGTCCCAGTCCTTGGCTTGAGATGGTAGGCTAAGAGGAATGATTCGAGGAGTACCGGGGAGGAATATGCGACAAGGATGTAGAGTTCAAAGTCGTGTCTGAATGATGGCCAAGGAGGATATGCCCATCGAATTTCCTCCTCGCGTGATTCGCAGACACACTCCCAGTGTGATGGATAATGGCGAACATCCGATCCGAGGGATTTGAGTGCTTCGAGGACAATCACGGACCCAGCTTCGACATGAGTGAGGTGGTTAAAACCGAAGGAGAACACGTAGGAAAGCAGCGGGAATTTTTTCAGCGGCGCAACTTTCAGACAGGAAGGCGATTGACTCAGGAGAGCAGAAACATAGCGCATGCACATGTTCACCACCTCGGCGTGGGCAGCACGGGAGATGATATGATACGTCGACAGCGTTGTTCGACATGTAAGGTACTCCTACAAAGTATGGCATCAAGGTGATAAAAATGCGAAGAAAATCTGGATAACGGACCTTCACACTAAAATGCGATAAAGTGAGAACGTCCGTTCCTTCACAATATGACACAAGACTCGATAGTCTGTCTACCAGTGACCGCATCTCTCTGTCGCTCCTTGTTTCCAACAGGTCGACAGAGAGTCCGTCGACAACTTGAGCAAGCCGCAAGGGTGCTGAGGTGACTACAAGCCAACTGAGAGTGCGCCGAACTACCTCCCCTTCCGGCTTTCGTTCATCAAATCCCTCCAATATTTTTTCGTACGTCTCTTCAAGACCTTCTGGCAGATTGTTGAGTGCATCCCTCAGGTCTGATTCGGTTGCGCATCGATCAAAGGCGTCAAGTTGACACTGTACCCAACGGAACCTTGAAGAGAATGAGCCAAGTCATGGGTCGACTGAACAATATATATTCCTACCTTCCATCCGCTCTTCTACACAACGCTTCCTCCATCTCCATCTTCATCTTTCGATCAGCAGATCTCAATTGCTTGCGGGAGTCCAATTCTCGTTTGGTATGTAATGCCATATCCCCTGCCAACTCTTTCGCCAGGCTCTCCAAGGAAAGTGAGGAGAACAATGAGAAATGATGTTGAATAACCTGGTCGGGCCTGCTCGTTACCAACAAGCGAACATCGTCACTGAGTTCGACAAGTGCTCGGGAGAGTGCGTCGATATCCGTGCATTCGTCAACCGCATCGACGACCACGATGGGTAAACGATGGAAACGTCTAGCAGCACGCCATACGAATCCACAGAGTTTGTTGAGGTTGTTGAGCGACAATGTACCCTCGCTTTTCTCCTGCATTACCTTGTTTGGGAGGTCGCCAGGGTCGACAGTGAGACATAGCATATGGCGGAACAACTGAGAGAGTAAGGAACGCATGAGCTCAGAGGGATTTGTTGAACGCTGATCTCGGAAATCGCAGTAGAAGAATACTAGTGTTTCATCGTCTTTCAAGGTGCTCTTGAGGTACTCGATCGTGGACGCCCTGCGAAAAGTTAATACCAATACGCGTATGGAACAAGGACGAACTTACACAAAGACGGACTTTCCGCAGCCAGCTGAGGTCATGTTTATGGAAGTACGGGATTAGCTGCGTGGACATCATACCTTTACCCTTTAACCACAAAGATTGATACCCGCCAGGCCTCCATTTTCGATATGCATCCGTCTTGGAAAACCACGTGCATGTTCCTTCTTGATGCAGCTTCAGGGTAGTATCGTGTTTCGTCGTGCAATCGAATGCATCAAGCCATCGTATGACTTCTTCTAACACTTGTGCGGTGTGTCAGCAAGCCACCGTACGATTGAACAGCAACACACGTACACCGGGCACGTTTCCTCCGTTCCGTTGTCACTACGCCCCTGGGTTCGTGTTCTGAATCATATTCTCTCGCTGTATGGTATTCTTCTTCCGTGTCAAGTTCTGTAATTGTACTGTCGAGACTACGTCCTGAGAACAGACGACTGCTTGTTCACATCATGAAACATACACGCTGGTAGATGTGCCACTGTCGACTGGCGGAATGTCTTGACTGTCATGCCGTGTTCCTGACGAGTGATGTGGGATTCTCTCTTGGTCCCTGGATAGTGGGATGAAGCGAATGGTTAAGATACAGTTAAAGAAGCACTGACCAAACGT
>JBBPMV010000410.1:0-16838 GCA_038090495.1 Heimioporus retisporus | reverse complement strand
TACCGCTCGTGCTCGGCCGTTTCAGTGCACCCGTCCGCCACTTCCTTCTCATTCTCCTTCTGCTTCTCCGCTTCTGCCATCTCCACATCCTCCATCTTTTCCATCTTTTCCTTCTTCTCCCCATCTCACAAACTCCCCTCCATGAACTCTCTCCTCCACACCTCCTGTCCAATCCTCCATGATTCCAGCGTCACGAGTTTCTCGTGCGCCACGCTCATCCTCTCCATTGCTCTCACCATCCACTCCTGCAGCAGCAGCCCCTCCTGGTACACCACTCGTGTGTGCTCCCTCTCCTCCGTCCATTTGCTCACTGCCTCGGTGAGCATTCCCAGGGCGTCGCGGTGGTTCGCTGCACACTCCATCAGCTCAAATGGTTGCAGACTACCCTCTTCTTCTTCCTCGTCGTCTGCATCAGCCTCCCCATCGTTCTCATCATTGTCTTCCTCCTCTGTCGTCGTTCGCATCCTCTTCGCCGGACGTCTGACCTTGGGTGATGCTGCCCGCTTCGCCGGCCTCAGTTGTTCCACAATCTCGACAGACAACTCCCTCGTCGCGGACCAGCTACATCCTTTTCGCTTCTTCCCGCAGGGTACGCATGCAGTGGCCTTCTGTCCCACTTGTGGAACGCAGGCCTTCGGGTTCTGCTTGCACTGCTTGCATGGCGGTGGGTGACCTACCAACTGTTGCTCTGCCACCTCCACCGCGCGCACCACAGCTGCTGTGTGATCCTTCGCAGCCTGAACCGCTCGCTCCCATGCCTCATTCCTCCGCTTGTTCTCCACCGCTTCACATGCAGCCTGCTCTCGCTCTTCCTTCTCTTTTGCCTCATGCTCGACACATTCCCTCTCTTCACGCTCTTTACATTCTCTCTGTCGGACCCTGTTAGCAGTGTGGCATCCGCAAGGTACCACCACACACCTCAGCACGCGCAGCTGCTCACGCTTCTCATGAACAAGTCGCTCGCACTCCTCCTGTCTCCTGGTTGCCTCCGCCGTCTTCGCCACCTTTGTCGTCTCATCGTTGTCCGACCACACTTCGAGGTCGACATCAGAGGTGTTGAGCCACTTGTTGTTGACACTTTGATCGGGCATGGTAGTGGTTGTTGTCGAAAAGTGCTAAGTCCAAACTCCGCCTCTCTTATAGGCATTTCAAACTCAGCCACAACTTCCCATGCATGTGACTCACACCACGCAGTTAGCCTTCAAGGGTTCAGGCCCTAAGAGGGGGATACTGTCACACCCCGTGCCTTCGCTCTCTCGCCCAACCACATCCGCCCCTATCTGCCACCCTCCTTTGCCTTTGGGCAATACATCCGCCTTCCTCCGCCTCATCCAATATCCCGATGTCCCATTCCGCTCTTTCATTTGTACTTTATCCTTCTCCGCTTGTACCTTACGATCGGTTGTTGTTACTGGCAACTGTCCGATCCTTGTCTCCATCCCTGTAGTACTCCGCCTTCCCTGTTGCACTCCGCTCTCCCTGATGTTACTAGCGCAACGTGCCACAAGTATGTAGCCCTACGTACTCTGCCATGCCCGTGTTCTGTCTACCCTTAGCATAGCCTCTGCCCTCATGTATTTAGTCTCCTACTTTGCTGAGGACTCCCCTCAGTTCATAAATCAACTAAGTTACCTCCTACTCTCCTCTCTTGTCCCTCCGCTCCTCTTTCTCTCTCCCTCTCTCTGCCTCGATAGCTCGTCGCTGTCGTTGAACCTCTGTCCGACCTCCGCCCTCCAAAATACGAGGACTGGGTCAGTATAAGGGCACAGGCATTACCTGAAGCCGCCGTCCTCACCCCTCCATTCGTCCGCTCCGCCTCCAACCTCCAACCCCTCACGCATACATCCGACCTCCGGAGACCCGGAGGAACTGGACTTGACACTCCTGCCAGTCAGCTAAGGCCAACACCCACCCCACCATCCCTTCTCTCTGCCCCATTGCCTCATCTTGCTCTCACCCCTTCCAGCAGGTTTCTTGCGACTTGATCACAGATCTTCCCCTCTCCTATGGCTTCGACAGTTTTTTGGTCATGGTCGACCATGGACTTACTAAGGGGGTGATTCTCTGTCCTACGAAGAAATCTGTCTCTGCCAAAGGGATTGCCTCCCTCTTTTTCCACAAGGTTTACACTCGGTTTGGCCTATATGACAAAATCATCTCAGATCACAGTTCTCAGTTCGCCTCTGCCTTCGCCAAAGAACTTGGATGACTCCTTGGATACAACCTCTCCCTCTCCACTGCCTATCACCCTCAATCTGATGGAGAGACAGAATGTGTCAACCAAGAAGTCGAGACTTATCTCCGCATCTTCTGTGGCAACTCCCCCTCCACATGGTCCCAGATGATCTCTCATGCCAAATTTGCCCACAACCACCACCCTCACTCCATCACCGGCAAATCCCCCTTCTTCCTTACCTATGGTTTCGAACCTCGTCCCCTCCCCACTGTCATTGCTGAATCCAACCTCCCAGCAGTCGAAGAAAGACTGAAAACCCTCTCCACCGCTCGAGATGAAGCTCTGGCAGCTCATGAACTCGCTAGACAAGTCATGAAAGCTCGCTCTCACGGTAAATTTACCCCTTTCCATAAAGGTGACAAGGTTTGGCTGGAAGCCCGTAACCTGAAACGCCTTATCTCCCATCTGAAGTTCACTCCCAAGCGAGAAGGACCCTTTACCATTGTCCAGGTACTATCTCCACTCATCTACAAACTCTGCCTTCCCTGTACCTGGAAAATTCACAACACATTCCATGCTTCCCTCTTATCATCCTATCGTGAAAACAACGTACATGGCCCGAACTACCCCTCTCCTCCTCCTGACCTCATTAATGGAGAAGAAGAATACGAGATGGAAAAGGTGATCCGACACAAGGGAACTCTGAACAACCGACACTTTTTAATCTGATGGAAAGGATACTTGGCTGGAGAAGACTCTTGGCTTCCTGAATCGGAGTTCAAACACACCAAGGAAATTCTCTCGGACTATAAAGTCCTTCACCCCTCTGCCTTCCCTTCATCCTCTCACCCACCATCATCTCATCGCAATGCCCAACATCTCCCCTAGTCACTCTTCCTCCATTGAAGCAGACACTGGCTGGAACCCACCTCCTGAACTCCCTCACCTTGAAACCCTAGACCATGCCTGGGATGGCCTGTGGCCCCCCTCCCCTATCATCATGGAACCCGTCATCAACCCCCCTCACTTTGCCTCTCGTCTTCGCTGCAACCCTTTCTCTTCCATTCAACAGGGATGTATGCTCACATTTCTTGATAATTCTAATCTTCATATTTCCCTCTGAAACCACTCAGAACCCAATTCCCCTCTTCATTCTCTCTTTTGCATATACATCAAACTTTCACACCTTCATTCCCATGTAGACCTCATCACTGACGACACCACCTGCATGAACCATTCTTTCCACATCACCAACACCCACCACACCCTCCAAGAGCTTGTCATCTCAGCCATGCATCAGTCAGAGATGGATGAGTTAACCACAGATATCCAACGCTACGTAGAACATCTTAACACGAGATCCAATGCTGACGAACGATCCCCTGAGGCCTCTAGTGCCCCCCTGACTCTTGAGGAACTTGCTTCCATCAAACAAACTGAGGTAGCATGGGAAGGCGAAAGGAATCACCCTCTACCGGAGACTCATCCCCTCTACAATCACACATGCTTCCATTGCCACCGACTCTCTCACATCCGGGCTAACTGTATCTACTACCATTGTCGTCACTGTAACTGACATGCCCCCGGCCATTCAGCATATCAATGCCCTCTCCTCCGCTGCCACTCCCCAGCCCCTCTTGTTCCCTCCTCGTCGTCCTCCTCATCTCATTCATCTCATCGATCTCACAGATCTCGTACCTCCTCATCTACTTCAACTTGTCCCCTCACACAACGCCTCTCATCTCCTCCTGTTCCTCACACTCCTCTCCCCATTCCTCCCCCCTCTGGTCATTGTCATTGTCAATGCCTCCCTCATTCCAATGCCGAACTTCGTCACCTCTCTGGTATACTAGTGTTGCCACAACTCCAACTCGTAGCCAGCTTAAGTCATAGCCGAGCTGTCGGCTCATTGACACATAGTCGAGCTGCCAGTTCTGGAAGTCGTCGGCTTGACTCTGTTGGCTTAGCTGGCAAAGTCAGCTTCGAGTCGGCTAGCTGTTACCAGTACATTTAAATGTAGTTATTAATATGTACTATGATGGAAAATAAGCTAAATTATTATGGTTGTTGCATCGTTGTGCTAGACGAGGGGTGGGGCAAGACGATGGTACTATGGCAGCGATGTTGTCGAACCAGCGGCAAAAATGACAATAATGATGACATGATGACTGTGGTATCACAGTCATTGCACCATCATTATCATTGTCACATGAGACGAGGAACGGGGCGAGCGAGATGGCAGCTGGCAGCGATGGTAGAAGGAGGGGCAGGAGCACGAGGTGGAAACGATAACGACAATGGCAATGATAACAACAACATGGCAACCGTGGTATCACGGTCAATGCGCCATCGTTGTCGTTGTTGCATGAGATGAGGGGCAGGGGTGAAATGGGTGGTCCGACAGCAGGCGGTGAGATGGTCAAGTGAGGGGGAGGAGCACAAGGCGGCAGTGATGACGACGACAATGACAAGGTAGCAACCTTGGTACATGGTCGTCTCATCATCATCATTGTCACATAAGGCGAGTGGCAAGGGCGAAATGGCAAGATGGCAGCCAGCAGCAATGGTTGAGGGAGGAACGAGAGCATGAGGCGGCGACAATGCCAACAACAACGTGACAACTGTAGCATCACAGTTGTCGCGCCGTCATTGACGTTGTCATGTGAGACAAGGGGCAGGGCCGAAACCGGTGAGACGGTGGCTGGTGGCAGAAGTCGAGGGAGAGGCAGGAGATGAGGCAGTGACGACAACGACAATGATGTGATGACTGTGGTAATCATGGTCATCTCACCATTGTTGTTGTTGTCGTGTGAGATGAGGGGTGGGGGCGAAATGGGTGATGGTCAAGGGAGGAGCACAAGGCGGGGGCAGGTGGTGGTTGTTGAGGATGAGAGCATGAGGCGACGACAACAACAGCAACCCGATGACCATGGTGTCACAGTTGTCGTGCTGTCGTTGTTGTTGTCACGTGAGATGAGGGTGGGGGCAAAATGGGTGAGGTGGCAGCAGGCAGCAAGGTGGTCAAGGGGGGAGCAGGTGCACGATGTTATGATTCGCCCCTATTCTTTTCCCTTACTCATTGCCGCTTACTACCATCGGCCTTACCCGATGTTTTCCCTTCAATAGAGTGCTCTAGAACATGCAACACGTTCATCACACACCCTTATCTCTTATCTTTGCTTCTTTTCTTCTTTTCGAACATTCTTCGCTTAGTCATAGTTATTCCAAGACCTTCTATGACTTTCCATTGCGCAGTATATAAGCTCTAGTACTTCGTCCCTTGTACCTTAGCTTAGTTCTGCTCAATCTTACCTCGTTCCCCTTCGTCCCCTCATCGTAACTCACTGCTACCTCCTCAGTAGGCAGACATATACTCGAACCACCTACTATACGTCCTAGTAGGAAGAACCCTTGACCCTATAGGGCAAGTACCTCGTTATCACCTCAAACCCTTGACCCTACGTTCTAGTTCTTTGAGCCTACGCTTGTTCCTACCCGGACCAAGCGTAACAAAAGAACTAAGCTCTACGTTTTAGGACTATCATTGTTATAGATCCTTCACCATTCCTCCCAGGCCCACCTCTGCTTTAGAATGAGCCCTATTGCACTCGCATAGGCTCACCACCACAGAACTCCCCTCAGACACCTCATCCTCGTCGTCCTCCCCCTCCGAAACATCCCAAGACCCAGACACCACCCTTTCCACTGTTGCTGAGCAACAGGAAGACGTCGACCTTGCTCACCAACTCTCCTCGGCGCTTCACATCCCCAGAGTTCCCACACCACCCTCCCCCACTCCAACCGCCTCTCACCCCCCTCTATTCCCCTTCCAAGCACCTCATCCTACCCCCGCCCCCCCCCCTCTTGCCCATACCTTCACCTCTACCCAACCTCTCCCACATTTCGCCCCCCCCCTACGATGACTACCCTTTCGAAACCCGTCGAACTCCGCATCGGCTCCCCTGACGCCTTTGATGGTGACTATTGTACACCAAAGCCACCATCTGGTTGGACTCTGTCCAGACCTACCTCCTTGTCAACGACGAGGTCTATAACACTGAGGCGAAGAAAATCGCCTTTGCCCTCTCCTACATGAAGTCCGGAGCTGCCCTCACTTGGGCTTCCTCCTTCCGCAAATCTGCCCTTGCCCTCGACAACGCTGGGAAACCAGTCGGTTTCGGAAAGTTCTCCGACTTCCTCTCCTCCTTTAAAACCACCTTCGAACACCACGACACCCGAGCCTTAGCCATCACCTGGCTCTCCACCCAACGAATGTCTGGCAACGCTGGCATCCCAGAACTCACTTCGTTTATCTCGGAATTCCGTAACAAGGTCCAGATTAGCGAGATTGTGGATGAGAACGTCCTCATCGGATACTTTTCCACTGCCCTCCCCGTCCGTCTCATGCGACACATCATGTCCATGGACACCATTCCTACCAAGATCGATGAGTGGTATTCTAAGGCCATTCACTTCCTCACCCAATGGGGAAAAGCTGAAGATATCGCCAAAAGGAACAAGTCTGGTTCCTCCACCTACCATTCGTTCACCACCTCCTCTTGACCCTCAAAAGACCCCGATGCCATGGACGTCAATGCCATCAAACTTGGCAAACTCACCCCCGAAGAACGTCGCCGATGTGTCGCTGAAGGACGTTGCTTCCGCTGCAGGAAACCCGGCCATCTCTCCAACGAGTGCCCTGGCTCCAACAACTCTAGGCCAAAGAAGACTTCGGAGAAAAAGGTTAGAAAGGTCGAAGAGGTTCCCCAGCTGAGAGAAGTTGAGGACGACGACAATGAAGAAACTGTGGCTCGGATCTCCTTTGCCATTCCAGGCGAGGATTTTTAGATGGAGGGCGTACCCCAACGCAACGACCCTCCTTTTCTTGTGCGTCTGTACTTGTATCGTCGATAACCAAACAGTCTATGCAAATTCCTGTTCACATCGTCGAATCTTTGCACTTGAAAGCCGTTGGTACTCGCGCTCTGATTGATTCTGGAGCACAAATCTCTTGCATTGACTGGGACTTTGTCCACAAACACAAACTCCCGAAAACCAAACTCGCCACCCCCATCACTGTCAACAACGTCGACCAGTCTACCAACAAGAATGGTCAAATCCGCTTCACCACCTCCCTCTTTGTCCACATCGGATCTGTGGCTCACCAAGTCACGTTCTACATTCTCAACTGTGGAAAAGAGAACGTCATTCTTGGACTCCCTTGGCTTAAAGAGGTCAACCCCACCATCGACTGGACCTCTTGCGAGCTGTCCATCCCTTTAGAGTCTGATCAATCCAATCACCTCTACCAGAAACACACCCGACCCCCCCCTCCGACACCCGCCACCCCCACCTTGCGACCACCTCGTCACGTCAACGTCGACACCGTCTGAGATGGATGACTCTTCGACTATATGCAAAAGGAAATGCAACAACAGCACCTCCTTCATAACCACGATGTCCGAGTCATCCAAAGGATCATCCGATGTGGCTCTCATTTTATCCCAAATGCCACCATCGCCAAACTCACCACCGCCACTGAACTCGCCATGGCTGCTGAGAAAGCAAAACCCAAACCAGTCCTTCCACAGGAATATGCCGACTTCGCTTCCGTTTTCTCGAAGGAAGCCACTGACCATGTTCCCCCTAGCCGACCATACGACCATGAAATCAATCTTGATGAGTCCTTCACCCCGAAGATTGGCAAACTCTATCCCCTCTCCCCCGACGAAAAGGCAGCCACTGAAGCCTTCCTCGACGAAAACCTTGCAGCTGGAAAGATCTGCCCATCAAACTCCCCCCAAGCCGCCCCCTTCTTCTTTGTCAAAAAAAAGGATGGAGGTCTCCGCCCCTGCCAAGATTATCGATACGTCAACGAACACACCATTCGAGATGCATACCCCCTCCCCCTCATCTCAGATCTCATCAACAAGCTCAAAGGAGCTAAAGTTTTCACCAAGTTTGACGTCCGCTGGGGCTACAACAACGTTCGCATCAAGGATGGTCACCAATGGAAAGCAGCCTTCATCACCCACAAGGGTCTCTTCGAACCCACCGTCATGTTCTTTGGACTCTGCAACTCCCCAGCTACATTCCAACGATTCATGAACGACTCCTTCAGAGACATGATCGCCGAAGGATGGCTCATCATCTACATGGATGACCTCCTCATCTTCTCCCCCGATGCCAAGACTCATGAGGAACGTACCAAACGTGTCTTACAACGTATGCAGGAACTCGACCTTCATCTTAAGCTCAAGAAATGCAAGTTCACAGCCTCAGAAGTTGAATACCTGGGTATGATCGTCCGACCAGATGAACTCGCCATGGACCTGGTCAAACTCGATGGCATTCGAGAATGGCCAACCCCCTCTAAAGTCAAGGACGTTCGCTCTTTCCTTGGCTTTGCCAACTTCTACCGACGTTTCATCCCCAACTATTCCAATGTCGCCCGCCCCCTCCTTGATCTCACCAAGAAAAACCAACCTTGGAACTGGTCCCCTTCTTGTCAAGACTCCTTCAATGAGCTGAAGAAACTCTTCCTCTCTCAGCTGATCCTCCACCTCCCTGACCCCGCCCGACCTTTCGCCATCGCAACTGATGCCTCCAAATACACCTCTGGAGGTGTCCTTCTCCAAACCGATGCCAATGGTGACTGGCACCCTTGCTCGTACTTGTCACAATCCTTTTCTCCTACTGAACGAAACTACGACATCTATGACCGAGAACTCCTTGCCATCATCCGTGGTCTCAAAGCCTGGCGACATTACCTCCAGGGATCCCCTTTTCAGGTTCAGGTCTTCACCGACCATAAGAATCTGACCTACTTCCACCAACCTCAGAAACTCAACCGTCGACAGGCCCGATGGTTACTTGACATATCCGACTTTGACCTCCGCCTCACCCATGTTCCTGGCACCTCCCTTGCTGCCCCCGATGCCCTCTCTTGTTGCCCTGACCTCCTGCCTACCACCGACGATGACAACGACAATATCACCCTCCTACCTGACTCCCTCTTTGTTAACATCATTGACGTCGCCCTCCAGAAGAAGCTAGCCTCCTCCTCCGCCTCTGACCCCCTTGTGCTTGACGCACTCCGTGCCACCACTGGCGATGTCCCTGCTCGCTTTCGCTCTCGACTTTCTGACTGGCAATACGATGCGGGCGTTCTCACCTATCAAGGCCACACCTATGTTTCCCCTGACCTTAGGAAATCAGTCGTTGAACGACACCACGATCACTTCGCTGCTGGCCACCCTGGTTATTTGAAGACTCGCCAACTCGTCGCCTCTGAGTTCTGGTGGCCTGGCTTGGCCCAATTTGTGCAAAAATATGTCGAGGGATGCGCCTCCTGCCAGTCAGCCAAGGCCAACACCCACCCCACTGTCCCTCCTCTTTGCCCCATCTCCTCCTCCTGCTCTCGCCCCTTCCAACAGGTCTCTTGTGACTTAATCACAGATCTCCCCCTCTCCGATGGCTTCGACAGTCTTTTGGTCGTGGTCAACCATGGGCTTACTAAGGGGGTGATTCTTTGTCCTACGAAGAAATCCATCTCTGCCGAAGGGATTGCCTCCCTCTTTTTCCACAAGGTTTACACTTGGTTTGGCCTATACGACAAAATCATCTCAGACCATGGTCCCCAGTTCGCCTCTGCCTTCGCCAAAGAACTCAGACGACTCCTCAGATATGACCTCTCCCTCTCCACTGCCTATCATCCTCAGTCCGATGGAGAAACCGAACGTGTCAACCAAGAAGTCGAGACCTATCTCCACATCTTCTGTGGCAACTCCCCTTCCACATGGTCCCAAATGATCTCTCATGCCGAATTTGCCCACAACCACCGCCCTCACTCCGTCACTGGCAAATCTCCCTTCTTCCTCACCTACGGTTTCGAACCTCGCCCCCTCCCCACTGTCATTATCGAATCCAATCTCCCTGCAGTCGAAGAACGACTGAAAGCCCTCTCTGCTGCTCGAGACAAAGCTCTGGCAGCCCATGAACTTGCTAGACAGGTCATGAAAGCTCACTCTCACGGAAAATTTACCCCCTTTCATAAAGGCGACAAGGTGTGGCTAGAAGCCCGCAACCTGAAACGCCTTATTTCCCATCTGAAGTTCGCTCCTAAGCGAGAAGGTCCATTTACCATTGTCCAGGTACTATCCCCGCTCATTTACAAACTCTGCCTTCCCCGTACCTGGAAAATTCACAACACGTTTCATGCTTCTCTCTTATCGCCCTATCGCGAAAACGACGTACACAGCCCAAACTTCCCTTCTCCTCCCCCTGACCTTATCGACGGAGAAGAAGAGTATGAGATGGAAAAAGTGATCTGACACAAGGGAACCCCGAACAACCGATGCTTCTTGATCTGATGGAAAGGATACTCGGCCGAAGAAGATTCTTGGCTCCTGGAATCGGAGTTCAAACACGCCAAGGAAATCCTCCAAGATTATAAGAAGCTCCATCCCTCCGTTTTCCTTCCATCCTCTCGCCCACCATCATCTCGCCACCATGCCCAACGCCTCCCCTAGTCGCTCCTCCTCCACTGAAGCAGACGCTGGCTGGAACCCGCCTCCCAAACTCCCTCGCCTCGAAACCTTAGACCATGCTTGGGATGGCCCGTGGCCTCCCTCTCCCATCACCACGGAACCCGTTGTCAACCCCCCTCGCTTTGCTTCACGTTTACACTGCGACCCTTTCTCTTTGATTCAACAGGGACGTATGCTTTCATTTCTCGATAATTCCAACCTCCGTATTGCACTTCGAAACCACTTAGACCCCTCTTCCCCTCTTTACTCTCTTTTTCGTATATACGTTGAACTTTCACACCTTCGCTCCCATGCAGACCTCATCACCAACGACACTGCCTGCATGCATCATGCCTTCTGCGTCACCGAAACCCACCACACCATTCGAGAACTTGTCATATCCGCTATGCATCAATTGGAGATGGACGACCTGACTTCGGATATCCAGCGCTATGTGGAACATCTTAACACAAGATCTACCACTGACAAGCAGTCCCCCGAGGCCTCTAGTGCCCCCTTGACCCAGGAGGAGTTAGCTTCCATCGAACGGACTGAAGTAGCATGGGAAGGCGAAAGAAATCGCCCTCTACCGGAGACCCACCCCCTTTATAATCACGCATGTTTTCATTGCCATTGCCTCTCTCATATCCGGGCTAATTGTGTTTGCTATCGTTGCCGCCACTGCAACCGACATGCCCCGGGCCACTCAGCATATCAGTGCCCCCTCCTACGTCACCGGTCTCCCGCCCCTCTCGTTCCCTTGTCTTCCTCCTCGTCTAGGTCCTCTCGCCGCTCTCGTGGATCTCGCACCTCCCTTCCACTTCCTCGTGCCCTCTTGCACAGCATCTCTCATCCCCTCCGGTACCTCATACCCCTCTCCCTATTCCCCCTCCCTCTGGTCGTCATCATCGTCAACGTCTTCCTCGCTCCAACGCCGAACTTCGTCGACTTTCTGGCATGCCTGCCGATGGATCCCTTGATGTCGATGAAGAATGGGGATACCCCAACTACGATGCTTCTGCCATTGCCAACATGACAGGCTCCCCTGGTGGTGATCGCTGCATGGACCTCTAGTTTGTTTCCTCTTTTCATTGTTTCTCACTGTAGTTTCGAATGTACTCCGGGGGTAATGTTACGATTCGCCCCTATTCTTTTCCCTTACTCATTGCTGCTTACTACCATCGGCCTTACCCAATGTTTTCCCTTCAATAGAGTGCTCTAGAACATGCAACACGTTTGTCGCACACCCTTATCTCTTATCTTTGCTTCTTTTCTTCTTTTTGAACATTCTTCGCTTAGTCATAGTTATTCCAAGACCTTCTATGACTTTCCATTGCGCAGTATATAAGCTCTAGTACTTCGTCCCTTGTACCTTAGCTTAGTTCTGCTCAATCTTACCTCGTTCCCCTTCGTCCCCTCATCGTAACTCGCTGCTACCTCCTCGGTAGGCAGACATATACTCGAACCACCTACTATACGTCCTAGTAGGAAGAACCCTTGACCCTATAGGGCAAGTACCTCGTTATCACCTCGAACCCTTGACCCTACGTTCTAGTTCTTTGAGCCTACGCTTGTTCCTACCCGGACCAAGCGTAACACACGAGGCAGTGGCGAGACAGTAGCGGGTGGTGGCAAAGGTTGAGGGAGGGAGAGAGCACGAGGTGGTAACAACAGTGCAACGACTGTGGTATCACGGTTGTCATGCCATTGTTGTCATTGTTGCGTGAGATGAGGGGTGGGGGCAAAACAGGCGAGCCGGTCAAGGGGGGAGCAGGTGCATGAGGTGGTGGCGAGACGGTAGCAGGTGGCAGAGGTTGAGGGAGGGCAAGAGTGCAAGGTGGCAACAACAGCATGACGACTGTGGTATCATGGTTGTTGTGCTGTCATCGTCATTGTTGCATGAGATGAGGGGTGGGGGCGAAACGGGCAAGACAGTTGAGGGAGGGGCAGGACTCACAGGAAAATGAGGCGCATGGTGACGACAACAACGTGACGGTCTTTGCATCATTGTTGCCATTGTTGTGTGGGTTGGCAGTGAGATGGGCGAGATGGTGGTAAGCAATGGTGGTTGGGGTTGAGGACAACAGGGCGAGGGGTGCCACATGGGCTGTGTGGTGGCAAAATGGGGGAAACCAGCATAGGCGGTATGCGGCAGATGTGGTTGGGGGGTGAACGGAGGAAAACGAGGCGGTGTCAGCGGCAATGACAACGGCAACAATGGCCATTGCTGTTGCCATTGGGCGAGACAAGGGGTGGCACGACTAGAGTCAGCTATGGCGGTTAACAGAGCTGAGTTGAGCCAATATTTACCCAAAGCCAAGTCGCTTGGCGCCAAGTCGCGGGTGTAGCCGCGATTAGCCGAGCCGAGCCGAGTCAAGCCGAGTTGCGGCAACACTATGGCATACCTGCTGATGGAACCCTGGATGTTGATGAAGAATGGGGATACCCAGACTACGATGCCTCTGCCTATGCTAACATGACTGGCTCCCCTGGTGGTGATCACTGCATGGACCTCTAGTTTGTTTTTCCCTTTTACCTTTGTTTCTCATTACGATTTCGAATGTACTCCAGGGGTAATGTTACAATTCACCCCTATTCTTTTCTCTTACTCATCATGTTTACCATCATCGGCCTTACCTGATACTTCTATTTCGATAGAGTGCTCTAGAACATACAACGTGTTTGTCACACACCTTTATCTTTACTATCTCTTTTCTCTTTGAACTTTCCTTGCTTAGTCATAGTTGTTCCATAACCTTCTATGACCTTCCATCGCGCAGTATATAAGCCTAAGTACCTTGTCCCTTGTACTCTAGCTTAGTTCTGCTCAATCTACCTCATTCCCCTCATCGTAACTCGCTGCTACCTCTTCAGTAGGCAGACTTATCCTTGAACCACCCGCTATACATCCTAGCAGGAAGAACCCTTGACCCTATAAGGCAAGTCCTTCATCGTAACCTTGAACCCTTGACCCTACGTTTTAGTTCTTTGAGCCTACACTCGTTCCTACCCAGACCAAGTGTAACGAACAGCAGGGATGGTGAATGAACAGTCCTCAGTTGGGGAGGTGGGTATGGTTGGAGGGTCGATGGTTGTAGCATGACCAGATCGCCAATCAAAGTCAACTGCAATGAGTGATGGGAGGAGTGTTGACCAGGTATTATGAAAAGCTTGCTGACGAATTTGCCAAGTTTGAGAATCCTTTGAATGACAATAACTAAAAATAGTGAGAGTAGAAAACAAGATGGGGTCACACAATACATACAGCATGTCCATGAAGTCACAAATGGCATGAATGATCATCTCCTCATGATGTGAGCCTTTTGGAAGTGGTGGCATGTTGACCACTATGTCCTCCCAGCTCCTGTCAGTTGCACCAAAGGGCTCTTCATGCATCTCATTCAGAGCATTAACATTGATAGTACTCAGACCTAGTCAAAAGCATCAGTAGTTTGGGATAAAACAAATTTGGCACACCTGCAACATTGAGATGATAACATTCTTGGGCTGCTGCAGCCTTCCAAGTGATGGAAGTGGGGTTCAGCTGGCAAAAGGAGACAGATTCCATCCTATTGATGGTATGACCAACCTGCACCTTCCTAGAAAATTGCCAATGTTTGACAGCTTGCATTAGTGGGGTAAAAAAGAATGAGCAAGCTTGAAACACACCATATTAGTCATGGGCTACATGCAGCAGCAATGTGGTGAAGGAGCATGCAATGTGCATGGATCAAGTAGGGCCATGGCTGATGTGCACTGGTGCTTGTCATCATCACAAACACTGTCAACCTGGCCATCATTGTTGATGTATTGAGTTATTGATTACACACTAGGGGTGCACCACTGCATACCATGTCGGGATGTACAGCCTTGACTGGCATGTAAGGAGCACAGTTTGGATGGCATGGGAATGTTGATGAAGTGGCCAGATGGCTTGGGCCTGCATCCTGAATGCTGCCAAAGGAGGGATTACATGAGCAAGTTTCTTAGATTGTAATTATCTGATTTTATTCACACAATTACTGGCAGTGTGAGATTGCAGCATTTGTGTATTCTAATTAGAATGACATGCCAAAAGTGTTTGACATTCATATTAGCTAAGTATTATGTGATGTTGAGGTGTTGATGATGATGAATTCCCTGACAAAGTACAAACTCAATGACTCCATATGGGATCTGAGATCCTACTTGAGGTTAAAGTAGCCCAAGAGGGAAGCTGAGAGTTCAAGGAAGTGAACACCCTGCTAGACATTGGTGCTAACTTCATTTTCATCAACAAAGCTTGGGCTGAGGAACAAGGGCTCACCATGTGACCTCTTCAACACTCTATTCCCATTTTTAATGTTGACAGCACTAAGAACTCTGCCAGAAACATTATGCATTGCATTGATCTGGTAATTGACTATTTAGGACATTGTGAGAAGATCATGGTAGAAGTGATTGATCTAGGAAAGAACTCAGTGATACTTGGGTACACATGGCTGAAGAAGCACAACCCTAAGATCAACTGGGAGACAGGTGATGTCAAAATGACATGTTGCCCCAGAAGTTGCTATCTGTTGCAGGAACAATCTGTTTTCTTGTGATGCTGTGATAACAAAGAAAACAATGACACTTGGAATGCCTATCACATTTGTGTTGGGCAGAAAGTAGATCAGGACCTTGCTAAACTAATGGATGTGAAGAAGGATCCCCAGGAATTGGTCCCCAAGTGTTATCATAAATATATTCATGTTTTCTCAGAAAAAGAGTCAAAGCACATGCCTACATGCAAGTCCTGGGATCATGCCATAGATCTCAAAGACTCATTTAAGCCAAAGAAGGGCAGGCTGATTCCCCTTTCTGTCACAGAACAAGAGAAGGTTTTGGCTTTTATACATGATCAGTTATGAAAAGGGTACATATTGTTATGCTTGGTCCGGGTAGGAACGAGCGTAGGCTCAAAGAACTAGAACACAGGGTCAAGGGTTCGAGGTGACAACGGAGTACTTGCCCTGTAGGGTCAAGGGTTCTTCCTGCTAGGATGTATAGCAGGTGGTTTGAGTGTAAGTCTGCCTACTGATGAGGTAGCAGCGAGTTACGATGGGGGGAACGAAGGGGAACGAGGTAAGATTGAGCAGAACTAAGCTGGGGTACAAGGGACAAGGTACTAGTGCTTATATACTGCGCAATAGAAGGTCATAGAAGGTCGTGGAATAACTATGACTAAGCAAAGAATGTTCGAAAAGAAGGAAGAAGTAAAGATAACAAGATAAGGGTGTGCGACGAACACGTTGTATGTTCTAGAGCACTCTATCAAAGTAAAAGCATCGGGTAAGGCCGACGATAGTAAGCATCAATGAATAAGAAAAAGAATAGGGGCGAATCGTAACATTACCCCTGGAGTACATTCGAAATCGCGATGAGAAACAAAAGGTAAAAGAGGAAAACAAACTAGAGGTCCATGCAGCGATCACCACCGGGGGAGCCAGTCATGTTTGCGATAGCAGAGGCGTCGTAGTCAGGGTATCCCCATTCTTCATCGACATCGAGGGATCCGTCAGCTGGCATACCAGAGAGGCGACGAAGTTCGGCATTGGAACGAGGGAGGCGTTGACGGTGACGACGTCCAGAGGGAGGGGGAATGGGGAGGGGAGTATGGGGAACTGGAGGGGACGAGAGTCGTTGTGCGAGGGGCCGAGTGGAAGCAGAGGAAGAGGAACCACAAGATCTATGAGAATGACGAGAAGACCAAAAAGAGGAGGAAGATGAGGGGACGAGTGGAGCGGGAGACCGGCGACGGAGGAGGGGGCATTGGTAAGCCGAATGGCCTGGGGCATGTCGGTTGCAGTGACGGCAACGGTAGTAAACGCAGTTAGCCCTGATGTGAGAGAGGCGGTGGCAATGGAAACATGCATTGTTGTAGAGGGGGTGGGTCTCCGGTAAAGGGCGATTTCTTTCGCCTTCCCATGCTACTTCCGTTCGTTCGATGGAGGCAAGTTCCTCAAGGGTCAAGGGGGCACTAGCAGCCTCAGGGGATCGTTCGTCAGCGTTAGATCTCGTATTAAGATGTTCCACGTAGCGTTGGATATCTGTGGTCAAGTCATCCATTTCCAACTGATGCATGGCGGATATAACGAGCTCTCGGATGGTGT
>JBBPMV010000409.1:0-16881 GCA_038090495.1 Heimioporus retisporus | reverse complement strand
TTTGCGGATGAGCCGCAGAACGAAGAGCAGGCTCTGGAGAAAGCAACCCAGGTGGATCAACAGATGTATTGCGGTGGGCGACAAAGATGGATCTAAGGATAGGCGTCTTATGGTCAATACATGGCAGGCCCGTTATACCACGTTATTTATTTAGCAGATGAATACGCTAGGTCACCGTGATCATGGTCAAATTGTATAGATGGAGTGGCCTCCTTTGAGATGAGGACCAGCTCACTCCGCAACTCTATTATGCACACGTCACCCTTCTGCACATGTTCTTCCATCCATCCATTTTCCGTCATCCTCTAGCTGCTCCAATCTATCGTTAGGCTCCGCATTTGCGAACAGGATGCCGGTCGTTGCACCGTGGTCCGTAGCGGTTAGGCGTGGCAGACAAACTAAACCCAGTGTCGATTTCCCCACCTTGAATGCCCCGGCTGCGGGCATATGGCTCCTGAGAGTTCGAGATGAATCACAGGACAGGCGTAGATGCCGGAGGTATGTGGCGATGAATGCATGCCATCCAGACCACGGTAATGTTCGGGTAGAAAATAGTGGGCCGTTCCTAGGGGTTGCGGATGGGAAGACGCGTTCGACGACGCGTTAGATGGTATCCAAAAGACGAGGTGCGTAGGGCTCCCACTACAACTCAATCTGGGCTGTGACCGTGACTGCGGCTTTGAGGATCACCGGTGTGTGCCGTTCGTGCAGGAAGGCGTGGTGGTTCAAGGGATTCCGACAGCAGAATTCGAGTGTAACGAGGGTTGCGGTGTCGGAGGGGGGGGGGGGAACTTTCTGAGCAAAGGCAGAGTGGGTAACACTCGTTGTCGCGGTGTCTTGAAGGAGTGTCGAGAATCGTTAGCATGGAATGAAGCGGTATTGGGTTGGTGTTTGCGATACCGGGTACCCTGCATTCTCTACGAGACCCCGTTCGAGACCCGGCTTGTTAGGTCTCGAGCGAGCCTTGCGTGGGCCATATCCTGGCTTTGTTGGTGCCGCCTCCTTGATCTCGCCCTCCCGCCATGCACGAAAGGCCAGAGTAAAGTGAGGACCGGGAAGGACTAAGTTGAACGATGACGACGCAATGATCACCGCGCCAACGTGACCATCGTGTCGTCGCCACCATCATTGTCGAGGGTCGGTATCTACTGTCCAAGCGGATATGCAGGGTGGGATGGTAGGAGCAAGACGAGGGCGGGCGGGTGTGATGTAGAGAGTGATCGAAACATCCGGGAATGTCGGGAGAATGACGGCGATGGCCGTATGCATAACGAACGCGGGCATGTCAAGTGGATTGGGATAGGGTGTCCATTTACGTGAGGGAGACTCACGGGTAGGGCTCGAGTGGATGCGATGGGGCTGGTCGCGCATGCCAACGCTAAGGATGGTAGTGGACCAGGCAAGACGAGGGCGGACGGCAGCAACGACGACACATTAACGATCATGCTGTTGTCGTCAGTCACCATTTGACTCAAAAATCATCGTCAGCAATTGCGGGTTCATGTCGGCACACACTGCAAGCGGAGTAGCGATGAGTCAAGATGGCTGCAGGTAGCTGCGATGGCGAGAAGAGTGGGAAAAGTGTTTGTACACGTCGGGAGTACGATGACGACGGCTCACGGCAGCGACGGCTTCTGGGTGATTGCGCCAGCTGAGTGTATCGAGGTTTGGGAGGGAGCGATGGGGCACGGCTGAGGTTCATGCGAGCCCTTGTTGACCCCGCGCAATGGTCTTATGAGGCGAAAAAGAGTCTCTGCGGGGTGTCCACACACCTCCAATTAGGGTGCATTTGACGAGGAGTGGTGAGTGGCGTATGAATTATCTGAGTACATATGAAGGTTAGTGACTGGGAGCAAGTGCTGCCACGTGAGATAGCGTCACGTGTCACCTCCATCAACGATCGCGATCAGTCTGTCGCCTGACTGTTCCAACTTCCGGCCTCAAGCTGCTTCCGCCTCGAGTGGTCGTGTCCCCCGTGTTCTCGACTGTACTGCTGGCCACTATTGCCCGTCTTTCGGCCGCTGCCTCTTGTCACTCATCTCAAGGGTTTATCTCTTCTCTCTCTTACCTCTCTCTGCGTTTCTAGATGTCCGCTGCACAGAAGGCCCAACAATACCTCGTGTTCATCCAACCCAGAGCAGGGTCAACTACCCCAACCAGCTCGACAAAGAGGTTCTCGTGCTCGCTTTTTACTTTTCTTCTGACTCCGTGACAGCTCTCAAAGCAATGGGTACTGAACACGCTTGAGCAACACACCCAACACCCAAGTGCCCAAGACCTTCTTTGCCATTGGCACCGTCCTGCTCGTCACCCTCTTCCACTTCATAAACCCCCTCGCCGCGCTGGTCTCGAACCTCATCGGACGGGCCCTCCCTGCCCGCCTTCACTTAGAGCCCTCGAGCAGCCTGCCCCGCAAGACAACATCCAGTGGCTCACCTACCAGGTGATCCAGGGTTATTTCAACTTTGCCGAGAGCTTTGCCTCGGGTCTCATTCTGTACCACGTTCCATGGTACTACACGCTCAAGACGGGTGTTTGTGCTCTTGCTGCAACTGCCAGACGTTCGGGCGCGTCGTGGGATGTCAAACCTATGTCCACTCATGTGGTTGTTGGCAGGGCGCTCAAGCGTTGTACGGCTTGGCCATCGAGCCCATGTAGGCCAGCGTCGGGTGTTGCTGTGTGGTCGTGCCCACCCACACGATCACGGCAGAGGGGTTGCGTGACCGCGTCCACACGGCTACGAATGCGGATTAAGTGCGTCGTATTTCTCTTGATTCGGTTTATGTTACCGTTTTTTGTTTCCACGTTTCCCTCGCTTCTTTTTGTGTTGATTCTGCGTCGGTAACGCCTCTTGACTCCTATCCGCGATTGTAACTTCTGATTTAATTTTCATGGCACGCCACCTCGCATGGACAGTTTATCTTGTGTTTCTTTCGTCTCCCGCTGAACGAATATTTATCTCTCGAGGGCCTGCGCACGGTAAAAAAAAAACGGATTAAGTTATTAATCGTGTGAGGGACGTGGCATGTCTATGCGACTTGCTGCGGAGCAGTGTTTTGTAGATGGGTCTAGATTGTCTGTATCGGGACGAGAAAATGCGTTTGGGATTGTAGACCATACAAAAATGACGCGCGATGTCAAAAAAAACGACTGCTTGCAGTTGCAGACGAGGCGACCTGATGTATCTTTGGCATCGGAAAACAATTCCATCGCACGTCTTATGTATGCCGCTCAAGCAAGCGCATGTACTGCAGGATAGAATTATGTTCGCCTCTGAGCCGAAGTGCGACTGCGGTACGTCATCGTTCACGTATCCGGAAACATCATAACTCAGGACACTACTGGTACATACGACTACCCTCGGCGCTCCGACTCGTGCTGACTTCATCCAGCGTCAAACCAGCCACACGGCGACTTCAAGTCCATTTATCACGCACACAATGTTGCAGGGTGTGATCACGATTCGTCCACGGTGGCATGATAATGCATCCTCGCCCTTCGAAAAAAAAAAACGGCTCTGCGGTCTTCAATATCAATCCCGAGCGTTTCGGAAGGACTACATAGTACATAGGTGGACCAAACTCCCCCTCTCCCTGTCATGCATGACCGCACCATGACGCGCCCTTTGATATCGATGGTCGCCCCGGATATGAGAACGCGTGGGATCGAGGCGGGCGGGTCTTGAGTGGCACGATGCCACTAGCGGCCGAGAGTGCAGCGCCCACCCCGATTCAGATCCGCGTTCCTTCCGTTAGAAAGCGGCTATTTTGTACGACACTCGCTCTTCAATGCGTCCGTTATTTACTTACCTAGTGCTTCTTCTGTCCCCCAGGATCCCCAGGTACATACGGTCTCTCGAACGGGACGTGATCCTCACGTTTGGCCACTCAGATCTCGGACCTCGGCTGGCGATGCGTTTTTGGACGGCATGGATGAAAAGAGAGTGCATCAAGTCTCTGTTCGATGTCAGATCCGACGCTCCGCCGGGTTACGAACGGTGGAGCATGAGGCCCACATATTTCGCCAAGACTGCCATACGCGCACATATCTATACTTCGTGAGATAACATCACCCGTTGTTGTTTCGTTGTCTTTGCCACCATCTTCACACCATTCAAGATCACCCTGTTTCCCGACCATTTTAGCTCCAACTGTCCCCACGTTATCGACTGCGCCACTGCAGGAGGGAAAGGGAATGCATCTTGGACGAGGGTTTATTCGCTGTGTGTTACCTTTTTTTATCGCTTTCTCTCTATGATACCTTCTGAACGCGTGACAGTGGCTCATGCGTGCAATCTTGTGATGTGCCACCTGCCGAAAAATGAAGTGGCTGATCGCAGGTGCTTGTCACGAGGGAGGCACGGCCCACGTGTAAAGGACGATATCTTAGATTCCATCAGATGATCTTCTCGATGTGGCTGGACGCTCAGAGCTTGCTTGCCAATGTGTCAGTCCGTGCACTAGGGAAGACGCGTGTCGTTTGGAATGTCGTTCACCCATTGATTATGTTGCCCATTGACATGTCTCGTTATTGTTCATGTGAGTCTGCACAGGTCTATCAAGGTATTCGAGTACATGCGAGCCAACGGCATACGTAGTGTCGCCCAGTCATCGGAGAAGCTACAGCAGGAATCACACGCTGTCATACTAGACTATATCGACATCCTTGATGTAACTTCCATTCGGTCACGCCGTAAGACAGTTACGACCTCCGCAGATTGGCTTATAATATTGATCACCCCTCCATTTCTTTGTAGACTTTACCCCCCGCTCCCGTGTGACATCCCAACCTCGGGTCCATGTCTTCCGCACTACAGCTTGCCGTTCAAAGCATTCTATTCAATAATTATGCGAGTCGTATGTGGTTCGTCTTCCCACTCTTCTGCCGTTGACCACCCTTTCTCTAGTCGTGACAATGATCGTTGTTGGATATGATTACAGTGCGTAGTGCATCTCTGCATCTACTGTATACCTGGATAATCCTTAAGCTACCACAAATTAGTTCTTACCATTCCGGACGAAGTAGGTCCATGCCTTTGTTGCCAGTATTCGGTAACTGAGTCTGTCCTTTGGAGATTGAGTATATTTGGGTCAGCAGACAATATTGCCTGACTGATCACGTGTCTCACACCACCACAGAGCAAACCCTGGACGCGTGTCTCTACGCTGTTCATTATGGTGAGTCTCGAATCTTTCTTTCCACAAACTTGTAATCACACCTAATCCAGGTTCGTTATTCTGGTCTGATTTCATGTATGTAAGTGTGCTGCTGGAATAATACCACTGGCCTGCCAACCAGTTAACTAGGGCAAAGGGGCTCTGTATGTTATAACCATGAGATTACAAGATTACTGAGCTGACTTGGAGCACATTTGCAGTTGGGAGTTCCTTCTTGCCCAGTGCAAAAAAGGTGACATTCCACATTACCTACAGTCAATAGACATGCTTAATTTGTATAGATGTAAGTCATTACAACCTCTGTTCTGGCTAATCAATGAGCTTTGCATGGATTTATTATCATCTAATAGCTGTGAGTACAGTCATTCAGTGTCTTTCATACTCTTTCACTCTAAGGGCATTAGGTTACATCACATACATTTCTGCTGGTTGGTCTGGAGTACCTTTCCTGACTGCTGCTGAATGTGAGATTTCATGTTTGGTGCTAGCATGCACCTCACATTTGTGGATGTAGTGGCAATGATCCTCCGTGTCTGGGCATTGTATAATCAATCAAGGATCATCCTTCAAATTCTGCTTGTGGTGTATACCATTGAGATCATAGCAGATGTGGTCTACAATGTCATATATTCTATGGAAACTTTTGGTATGTGCACTACAGATCTAAGTCATGGATACTACATCACAGGTTGAACAGGTACTGGTCAAATACTCAATTTTACATTTTGCACACAACCACCCCTTCCCTATGTTCCAGCTCTGCTGTTATATATTTCTGAAATTGTGCTTGGTTCACTCATGTGTCTGCTTGTCATAACCCACTACATCAAGGAATCATTTCAGATGTACAAAGCATCAAAGCACATCCATCTGAGTTGTTATGTGAACCTGCTTGTAAGAGAAGGGATGGTATACTTTCTTGTGTATGTCCACCTTGTTCTGTATCTGAGTCTGAGGCAGCCTGTGCTAAATCCATCAGAAAAGTACCCTGCCATGGGCCCTTGTGAACATGTTACTTGATACAGGAGACGTCTCAATGTCCGGGTGGTATCCATTCCTGCTTGTAATACCGGAATATCTACCCATGTTAATATTGGCCCCCCGATTTATCCTGAACCTGCGGAAGCTGTATGCCCGTGACCTTCGAGGTAGACGTGGGAGCCAGCTTGACACAGGATTTGGATTGTCAACGAGATCGGCCCCCAGTGGTTCTGTCAGTGCGATCATGTTCGCGGATCAGCCGCAAAACGAGGTGGAGGGACAGGGGGAAGAGATCCAGATGGAGGAACGGGAGCATGTGGGTGCGTGACAAGGATCGAACCGAGATAGGTATCATTGGGTGGTCGATGCATTGCAGGCGTGTTGTACTATATTATTTATGTATATATTTTGGAGATGGATAAGGCTCGGGATGCGATCATTATGATGTGAATGTGATGTCTCTAGTACTATGCTCTATGGCGTCGAGAGAGATCGTTCCAGCCCATACAGGCGCCCCAGGAAGTCTGTCAACAGGCGAAAAAGACTTGAGTTACCGACAGGGGTGCACCGGACCAGTATAGTCACGGTGTCCACCTCTGCTGACCGTTGTACTCACCAGTTTTGGCATTCTTACACCTGTCATTCTGTGTCCTTGCCACAACCTCGACCCATTGACTATCAGCTTTCCCGGGTTCCCAACTGCGCCACCGCAGTTGAAGGGAAGAGATGACAACCATGCTCCGATTAGATGTCAGTTGCACATCCGAATACTTGGTTGCGACCTATATTTGTATTGTCATAGTGTGGGATTGAAATCGAGTGTGGTATTGCGAGTACTTACCTGCTACATCGAAGTCCATGTCGCATATTGAATGCGCCCGCATCGACGAGAGTCTGGGATCGTATCGCGCGGAGGTGCAAAAAAAAAAAAAACAGCCTGGGAGATCCGGAAGCAAGACCAGGCGGACCGGTTTGTTCTGTAGGAGATGAATCGCGCCATGCGATCGTGTTCACATCCGGTTCGCAGCGAGCCCCTGTCGCTATGCTGACATCCGAGTTCAAGTTGTCGTCACGGTCGCTGCTTGGTGCTATAGTTGGCGTTCCACCTAAACGATCCTGGCGGACAGCGGTCAGGGTAGTGATGAGGGCCTTTGCAGGTCGAAGGCGCACGTATATATATCACCCACCCCCTTACCTTAGGTTGTCTCCGTTGCACCGTCTGAAGGTCGGGTTTTACAGGGGCCTGAAGTTCGAAGAGGGAGAACCGACGGAGGCTCAGTTATCTATGTTGGCCTCTGCCTCACGCATGGATCTCGTTCTGGGTTCGGTGCTATGTTCTTCCTACTCTACATTGCTTGAGATTTGGCCTTGCGTTGGTTAGCACTTTGCTTACCCAATCTTAAGGAGCGTGATAGACGCTCTGTGGCTAAGCAAGCGCTGCTACGTGAGATGGCGTCACGCGTCACCGCATCACCTCCGAGTGCCATCAAAAATCATCTCAGAGAGGCCCTAAACATCGATACATCCCTGGGGAGCCTCACTTATTGGTCGGGGTCCCACGCTCGTTGCTCCCCAACCACCGTGCCAATCGCCCCGGCCCCAGAGCCCATGCTCCCCGTGGTTTCGACTCTACCGCTTCATCGAGCTTTGATCAGATGCGTGTTGCTTTTTTTTTTCTGTAATACCCTGAACGCGCGATCTTACCACATGCTGAAATAACGAGTGTCATCAGGAGCATCTCGAATCCCCCTGGGCGAATGTTCGTCTTCTCTCCTCTTTTTCTTGCCCCCTTCTCGTGCTTCACTTTGCGTTTCCAGATGTATGCAATACAATGGTCCAACAACTTGTCGTGTTCATCAGTCAACGACTGTTTCAGCCAGCTCGGCAAAGAGGTCCTTGTTCTCGCCGTTCGCCTTTCCTCGTCGATTCTGACCATGTGACAGCTCTCAAAGTACTCAGCGCCGACTCAACACGTTCGGATAACACACACTGGTGCCCAAGCCCTTTTCCACCATTTGCACCCCTGCTTGTTGCTCTCTTCCACTTTATGAACCTCCTCGCTGCGCCGGTCTCGAACCATATCCGATGGGCCATTCCTGGCTGCTTAGAGCTTAGGGCTCGCGAACAGCCCGTTCCGCAAGATGACGTCTAATGGCTCACTTACTGGGTCATCCTGGGACATTTCGACTTTGTCGAGAACATTGCGATGGGCGTCATTTTTTCATGGCCCTTCACCGCGCATAGACAGCTTATGTTTTTTGTGTGTTTTCGTTGAACGTGTTTATCTCGACGCTTACCCATGGTGAACGGATTTGACCGTGTGAGGGGGTGTCGGATGCGAGTATGACTCGCTGCGGAGCGGTGTCTTATAGAGAGGCTAGTCTTGAAACGACGTGACGTAAAAACGCAAACTTTCTGTAGACGAGTACAGTAACCTGATATACTTTGATTTTGAGGACCACTCCAGGGCACGTCTCATACTGCATCCAAGTACTGCAGGAATGCGTGGGGGAGGATGTGTTAGCCTCGAGGTGCGAGACGACCTAGGTATCTAGAAACCTCGGCGTAGGACAGTACTCCATCCACTCTCGTTCTCATCTCCGACGTCAAACGACACGGCGACATCCACGTTGCGCATGTGTCCGTCAGGTATCTGTTCGTCCTCTCACGGCTTGGTCGCCTGGACGCTCCCTCCAACACGGTCTACCCTCCCACTCCATGAAGACTGTAAAGCGTTTCGGGTCCATCTGTGCGTCGGGATGCCCCAACATCGACGCGGAGGACCCAGAACAGAACGCGCCCGGGCAGGTGATCGCCTATAGGGCGCATCCTCCGAGTCGTTGCCTACCCCTCGCTCTCCAGTGGAGGATGTGTACTATCGAACAGGAATGATACGCAAATCAGGGAAATGATGGGTGTCGAACGGGATTCGGACTCACAATAGACCCGGGTCTCGAACGACATGGATACACCCCCAGCGGGCAACGAGACCGTGCCGGGACAATTTGGATGGGTGCTTACACGAGACCACGAGACGACATGGCCGTGTGACATTGCCGATGAAGAGCACGATCTAAAGGTGAGAAGGCGAGTTCGAGAAAGGTGAGGAGGGGGAGTGAACCAGTGTTTGGAGTGCCGGCCACGAGCCAACTCTGCCCACAGCATCGCGATTCGTTCCACCGGGCCTTGAGAACGCGTTATCGTGGGGTGAGCACCACGCGGTGGAAGTGGGCGAAATGCGCACCTTGGGCTGCTGAGGATATGGTACGTTCCCATCCAGTTTATAGTCGTGTAGCGTTCACTTTAACGCGCGGTGGAATGGTGATGCAGCGACCCGAATACACCTGTATGCCAAACTGTCGGTGACTATCAGCCAAACGCATCTGGGGGCATATATGCGACGCCCCGGAGGCAAAAACGAATCCGACGACGCATCCGAGGCCATGGGGGCACGTACACGGCGAAGACGGCAGAAAGATGTCGTCGAGATGATTATCCTCGGGCAGCTGCCTCGGAGCCAGTCATGGTGTGTCAGGCACGTGGTACGCCCCCCACGGGGCAAAAGTCGAGATGAAGCTGGAGCGGTGGAAGACACAGAACGAGGCAGGGGCAGCTGGAGCGGCGGCGCTGCTTCTGGGTCGCATGTGCGTCGCGTGGCATGGTGTCGTGGGGGTCCACGGCGGGGGAGCGGTCGGGGACGGTGGGCAGGTGGGTGGAGACGCACTTGGACGGGCAGGCCCGGGCCGTAGAGGTGTCGATGCGGAGGCAGGCGCGGTAGGTGCGGAATTTAGCGCGGCGCGTCACGAGCGGACACGACAGCGGAACTGAAGTGCGGTCAGGCGAGAGACTCTTGCGAACTCGAAGCCTGTGCGATTACTCGTACTCACTGCCATCTTAGAAAAGACTATTGGAAGGGTCGAGTAGAGCGTCCAAGAAACCTAGTGCGACGTTAGTGGCAAGAAAAACATGCTCGTAACAACACTGTACCAGGATACAGTGGGCATCGGCCTCGTACTATATTTCCCGTGGAAGTTATATTATTGGCCTGGCCTCATTAGAGCGTAGGCGTCTAGGTGACCTTTCAAGTTATCTTTGTTGAAATCACATGAACAGGCACGGGGCTCGACGCGTCCTACGAAGAAGACGCGTTCAGTGAGCCGTCAGGGCCCCCGGATGCGCAACCCGCTGGCTCTCAATTTGTGCGGTGATCGTGACTGCGGCTTCGAAGATCGTGAATGTGCCGATCGCGGTGGAAGGTATGGTAGTTCCGACGTTCCGACAACGGAATTGGAGTGTAACGAACGTTGGGGTTTTGTCTGCGGGGAAACGAGCCGAGCAAAGGCGGAGCGGGTCAGATAATATAATGTTTGTTGTTGCGGTGTCTGGAAGGAGTATCGGGAATTGTTAGCAGGGAACGAAGCGGTATTGCATTGATGTGTGCGATACCGGAATATACCCTCCGTTCCCCACGAGACTGCGTGCGAGACCCGGCTCGTTGGGCCGCGAGCAAGTCCTGTGCGGGCCTCATCCTGGTTTTGTTTGCGCCATCTCCTTGCTCTCGCCCTCCCGCTACGCACGGCCACCCTGCTGCTTCGACCAACGTGCACTGACACGGTGCATGGCCCTCACCCTTCCGATGCACACTACTTGGCTTTCCCCCTGCATGCCTGCAACAACAACACGGTGACCGCAACAGGCTAGTCGTGTAGTCACGCGTCATGAAGCAAGGGGAAGGCCAGAGCAAGGTGAGGACCAGGTCGGACTAGGGTGAATGATGACGACGCAACGATCACCACGCTAGCGTAGCCGCGCGTCATCATCACCATTATCGTCGCGGATCAGTATTTACTGTCCGCGCGGATATACGGGGAGAGATGGTAGGAGCAAGACAAGGACGGGCGGGTTTGATCCGGGCATGTCGGGAGAATGACGGCGGTGGCCGTATGCACAACGCACGCTGGCAGGTCAAGTGGATCGGGTTAGAGTGTGCATTTGAGCGCTGGTGAGACTCACGGGTACGGGCTCGAGCGAGTGCGAGGGGACTGGCCGCGCATGCCAACGCCAATGATGGTGGTGGGCTAGGGTGGACGACAGAGCGACGACATGTCGATGATTGTGTCGCTGTCGCCGGTCACGATTTCAGGTTCACGCCGGCGCACACTGTAGGCAGAGTAGCGACGAGCCAAGGCGGCTGCGGGTGAGAAAAGTGTTTGTAAGTACATGTCGGGAGTATGATGACAATGGCTCAGGCGACGACGCACTTCTGACACGTAAGTAGGTTTGGGAGGGCGAGAGCGATGATGCACGGTCGAAGTTCACGTGAGGTCCTTGTTGACTTTGCGTGACGGTCTGCGTGTCCGCACACCTCCAATCGGGTTGCACGTAGGGAGTGTTGGCGACTCGGAGCAAGTGTTGCCACGCGACATGGCGTCACGTGTCACCTCTATCGATGATCAGGATTCAGCCTGTCACCATCGCACTCTCAGCACCTGCCCTCCCTCCCGCTGCCCCACGCCTCCCCACTGCCGCACAAGTCGACAGAATCGCTCCCGTTGCCCTCCAGCTGCCATGCCAGCCGCTCCTGCCTCAGGTGCCCATGCTCCCCGTGTTTTCGACGGTACCGCTGGCCACTATCGCCTGTCTTTCGGCCATTGCCTCTGTCCTTGTTCACCCAGGCCCAGAACAGGGACAACTACCGCCTCGGCTAGTTTCACAAAGGTTCTCGTGCTTGCTATTTACATTTCCTCGTCGATTCTGACTCTGTGACAGCTCTCAAAGTCCAGGTGTTGAACACGTTTGAACAATACGCCCGGGTGCCCAAGACCTTTTTCGCCATTGGCACCGTCCTGTTCGTCGCCCTATTCCACTTTATCAACCCCCTCGCTGTTCCTGTTTCGAACCTCATCGGGTAGGCCCTCACCGCCTGCTTTTCACCTGGAGCCCTCGAGCGGCCCGCCCCGCAAGACGACGTCCACGGTTCACCTACTGGGTTATCCTGGGCTATTTCAGCTTTGCCGAGAGCTTTGCGTCGGGGGTCATCCTGTACTATGTCCCATGGTACTACGCGCTCAAGATGGTGTTTGTGCTCTGGTACAGCCACCAAACGCTCGGGTGCGTCGTGGGACGTGGTGCTTTTGTCAAGGGCATGTCCGCTCATGGTGGTCGTCGGTAGGGTACTCAAGTGTCGTACGGCTCGGCCATCAAGCCCGTGTTGACCAGCGTTGGGTGTTGCTGTGCGGTCGTGCCCACCAACACGGTCACCGCAGGGGGGTTGCGTGACTGCGTTCACATGGCTACAAGCGCGGAATAAGGGCGTCGTGTTTCTGTTGACTCGGTTTATGTCGCCGCTTTTTTTATTTTTTCTTCTGTCTGCGTTTCCTTTTTTTTGTGTTGTCTCTGCGTCGGTGATGCCTCGTGACTCCTATCCGCGATTGTAATGTCCGATTTTATTTCATGGCTCACCAGCTTGCATAGACAGCTTATGTTGCGTGTTCTTTCGTTTTCAGCTGAACGAATATTCATCTCGATGACCATGCGCAAGGTAAAAAAAACCGGATTGTTGATCGTGTGAGGGGAACGTGGTGTGCAAATGCGACATGCTGCGGGGCGGTGTGGATGAGTCTAGACTTCCGAAATCTGTCCGCATTGGGGCGGGGCGAGAAAATGCTTTTGGAAGTGTAGATCATCAAACGGCACACAGTATCAACAAAACGAGTACAGCACTTGCAGCCCTGCCGACGAGGGGACCCCACGTATCTTGAACATCAAAAAGCAAGTCCATTGCACGTCCTGTGTATATATCACTCGAGCAAGTACATATACTGCAGGGATGCGTGGTGGAGAAATACGTTCGCCTACGAGTTGAATGCTATTGCAGTATGTCATCGTATGTACCCAGAAACGTCTAATACATGATAGTACTAGTGCAACTACTCTTGGCGCTTTGACTGTGCTGATTTCCTCCAGCATCAAACCAACCACATGCGATTTCAAGTCCATTTTCACACACATACTCTCTCGCAGGGTGTGATCGCGCATGATGGCATAATTGCGGAGTTGTCGCCCTTCCAAAAAAAAAACGGCCCTACAGTCCTCAATACCAATCCCGAGCGTTTCGGAAGGACTACATAGTACATAGGTGGACCGAGCCCCCCCCCCTCTCCCTGTCACAGATGACCGTACCGTGACGCGCCCTTCGATATCGACGGTCACTTCGGATGTGAGGACGGGGATCAAGGCGGCGGGTTTGAGGAAAGGATATGATGCCACTGGCGGCCGAGAGTGTGGCGCCCAGTGATTCAGACCCGCATTCCTTCTGTCAGAAAGCAGTCATTTTGTACGACACTCGCTTATCGACGCGTCTGTTGTTTGCTCACCCACTCCTCCTTCTGTCCCCCAGGATCCCCAGGTACGTATGGTCTCTCGAACGGGATTCAATCCTCACGTCTGGCCACTCAGATCCCAGGCCTTGGCTGGCGATGCGTTTTGGACGCCACTGACGAAAATAGTTACATCAAGTCTCTGTTCAATATCAGATCCGACGCTCCGCCGAGTCACGAACGATGGGGCACGAGGCTCCCATATCTGCAGAGCAGGCTCAAGACCGCCGTACAGCCACCCGTTCATATTTCGTGAGATAGCATCATCCGTCGTTGTTTCATTGTCCTCGCCATCGCCTTCGCCCCATGAACCATCAATCCATTTCCCGACCGTTTTAGATCCAACTACGCCCCCGTAGGAGGGGAGCGGAGAGAAAGGAAGGGAAGGGAAGGGAAATAGATGTTGATCGAGCGTTGATTAGATGCATGTTCCCATTTTTTCTTTCTTTCTTTCTGTGATACCCTCTGAACGCGTGACAGCAGCTCGTACACTATGTGCAGTATCGTGATGTGCAAGTTACCGAAAATGAAGTGGCATATCGCAGGTGCTCGCCACGAGGGAGGCACAGCCTACGTTAGAAGGACGATCTTTGATTCCACCCGACCATCTTCTCGATGTCGTCGGACCCTCAGAGCTTGCTTGTCGATTTCTCGGTCCGTGCATAGGGGAAGACGCGTGTCATTCAGTATGTTGTTCACCCATTCATTGTGTCGCCCGTTGAGATATCTGGAGTGTGTTCATGTGCATCTGGACAGGTCTGTCATGGTCTTCCAGCACATGTCAACCAACAGCATTCATAGTTCCGCCCAATCATCAGACAGGCTGCGGCAGTCATCAGACAAAGTCATATTCTCATCGACATCCTTGATGTGACTTCCACTCCGTCACGCCGTAAGACGGTCACGGTCTCCGCAGATTAGCTTATAACATTAACCATCCGCCCGTTTCCTTCCAGATTTCACCCCAGTTTTCGTGCAATATCCCAACCTCGAGTCCATGTCCACACTACAGTTCACTATTCAAAGCATTATATTCAATAATTATGCGAGTCGTATGGTGGTTCATCTTCCCACTTTTCCACTGTTGACCACCCATTCTCTAGTCATACTAATGATTGCTGTTGGATACGATTACAGTGCGTAATGCTCTTTTGCATCCGTACCTAGATAGTCCTTAAGCTACCACAAATTAGTTCTTACCATTCCAGATGAAGTAGGTCCATGTACTCGTCACTAATATTTGGTAACCGATTTGGTTCTTTGCAGATCGAGTATATTTGGGTCAGTAGACAATATTACCCAACTGGTCATCCGTCTCACATTGCCACAGAGCAAACCATGGACACGCATCTCTACGTTGTTCATTATTGTGTGTATCTCGAACTTTTCCACAAATATGTAATCACACCTGATCCAGGTTCGTTATTGTGGTCTCATTCTATCCATGTATGTGTGCCACTGGAATAATATGATTGGGTTGCTGAACAGTTCACTAGGATAAATGGTCTTTGTATGTTTAAAACCATGAGATTACAAGATTACTGAGTTGATTTGGAGCACAATTACAGGGGGGAGTTCCTTCTTACCTGGCCCAAAAAAGGTGATGTTCTATGTTGCTTGTGATCAACAGGTATGCTTAAGCTGTTCAGGTGTAAGTCATTCCAACCTCCTTTCTGGCTAACCAATGGAATTTCCATGGAATCATTATCATCCAATAGCTGTGAGTACAGTGATTCAGTGTCTTTTGTATTCTTTCACCCTAAAGGCATCAGGTGAAATCACAATTATTTTTTCTACTTGGGCTTCAATGATCTTCCTGGCTGCTGCTGAGTGTGAGATCTTATGTTCAGTGCCAGCATGCACCTCATGTTTACAGATGCAGTGGCAATGATCCACTGTGTGTGGGCATTGTATAATCAATTAAGGATCATCCTTCATACTCTTCTTGTGGTGTATACCATTGAGGTCATAGTAGATGTGGTCAGCATTGTCATGTATTCCATGAGCAATTTTGGTATGTGTACCACAGATCCATGCCATGCATACTAAATTGCAGGTTGAACAGGTACTGCTCAAATACTTGATTTTATGTTTTGCACACAGTCACCCATTTCCAATGTTTCTCCTCTACTGTTAAACATTTCTGAAATTGTGCTTGGTGCACTCATGTGTCTGCTTGTCATAACTCACTACACCAGGGAATCATTTCAGATGTACAAGGCAACAAAGCACATCCATCTGAGTTGTTATGTGAACCTGCTTGTAAGAGAAGGAGTAGTATATTTTCTTGTGTATGTCTGCCTCATTCCATATTTGAGTCTGAAGTAGCCTGTGCTAAATCCATCAGACAGTGTCCTACTGGGGGCACTTGTGGACATGTTGATTATAACAAGAGACATCTCAATGTCTGGGTGGTATCCACTCCTGCTTGCAATAATGAAATGTGTACCCATGTTCACATTGGTCCCCCGATTCATCTTGAACCTGCGGAAGCTATATGCCTGTGACCTTCGAGGCAGATGTGGGAGCCAGCTCGACGCCGCGTTTGGATTGTCATCGGGATCAGGCAACAGTGGCGCTGTCAGCGCAATCATGTTCATGGATCGACTGCAGAACGAGGAGGGAGATGAGGAAGAGATCCTGGTGGAGGAATGGGTGCATGTGGGTGCATGACAAAGATGGAGCCGGGGTAGGTACTGGGTGGTCGATGGACTGCAGGCGCGTTGTGCCATATTATTGATGTGTATGTTTCGGAGGTGGATGCGGCCTGGGATGGGATCATTATGATATTGCTGAAGGTGAACATGATATTTCTAGTACTATGTTCTGTGGCATCAAGAGAAACCGTTCCGGTCCATGCAGGCGCCCCGAGAAGCCTGTTGACGGGCGAAAAAGACTCGAGAATGTAAGTGAGTCTTTGATGTTGTTTCTGAGGCTCTGCTGAGTTACTGGCAAAGGTGCACGGAACTAATATTGCCACGGCCTCCACCTTTGCTGACTGTTGTACCCCCAGCCTTTTGTATTCTTGCACCCATCATTTCTGTGTCCTCGTTGCCACCTCAACCCATCAACTACCAGCTTGTCCGTGTTCCTAACTGCACTCCCGCAGCTGAAGGGAAGAGATGACAAGTGTGCTCCGATTAGATGTCAGTTGGGCATCTGAATACTTGATTGCGACTGACATTTGTACTGTCATAGTGTGCGGTCGAAATCGAGTCACTGAGGGAAGTGGAACGGCTGAATTCCAGTAGTACGACATCTGAAATGTAGTATGAGTCCCACTGAATTTCATTGCATGCGTGCAAAATACCACTGAAAATCATTGCTTATTGCACTGAAAATTC
>JBBPMV010000408.1:0-16886 GCA_038090495.1 Heimioporus retisporus | reverse complement strand
GACTAGAAAGATGCGCAGCATCGGAAATGAAAAGAATAGAAGAACGCGTAAGCGTTAAGTAATCGGAAAAGAGTAAACGGTGCGCATAGGAAGGAACAAGAGTATGAGGAAACATATGACTGTAACAGTCAGAGGTGGTGGAGGAGACTAGCTTCTCCTGAAGAGCAATGTCAATGACATTGACAAAGAGGGAGTCCGGAAGGAGGGTGATGTTGTCATTGTCATTGTCAGTGGCAGGGAGAAGGTCAGGGTGATGAGAGAGGGCATCAGGGGCGGCAAGGGAAGTTCCGGGGACATGGGTGAGGTGAAGGTTGAAATCTGAGATGTCAAGCAACCATTGAGCCTGTTGATGATTAAGTTTCTGGGGTTGACAGAAGTACGTCAGGTTTTTGTGATCTGTGAAGACTTGAACCTGAAAAGGAGATCCTTGAAGGTAGTGTCGCCATACCTTGAGGCCTCAGATGACAATGAGGAGTTTGCAATCATAGATGTCATAGTTTTGTTCTGTGGGGGAGAAGGACTGCAACAAGTAGGAGCAGGGATGCCATTTGCCATTGGCATCAGTTTGGAGGAGGACACCTCCAGAGGCATACTTGGAGGCATTGGTGGCAATGGCGAAGGGTCGGGTGGGGTCGGGGAGGTGGAGGATTGGTTGAGAGAGGAAAAGCTTCTTTAGTTCATCAAAGGAGTCCTGACAAGAAGGGGACCAGTTCCAGAGTTGGTTCTTCTTGGTGAGGTCAAGGAGGGGGCAGGCGATGTTAGAGTAGTTGGGAGTGAAACGTCGGTAGAAGTTGGTGAAGCCAAGGAAGGAGTGAACATCCTTGACTTTAGAGGGTGTTGGCCATTCTCAAATGCCATTGAGTTTGACCGGGTCCATGGCGAGTTCATCTGGGCGAATGATCATGCCCAGGTATTCTACTTCAGAGGCTGCAAACTTGCACTTCTCGAGCTTAAGGTGAAGGTCGAGTTCCTGCATACGTTGTAGAACATGTTTGGTATGTTCCTCATAGGTCTTGGCATCAGGGGAGAAGATAAGAAGGTCATCCATATAGATGACAAGCCATCCTTTGGCGATCATGTCTCTAAAGGAGTTGTTCATGAAACATTGGAACATTGCTGGGGAGTTGCAGAGTCCAAAGAACATGATGGTGGGTTCAAAGAGACCTTTGTGGGTGATGAAGGCCACTTTCCATTGGTGTCCATCCTTGATGCGGACGTTGTTGTAGCCCCAGTGGACATCGAACTTGGTGAAGACTTTAGCTCCTTTGAGTTTATCAACGAGGTCAGAGATAAGAGGGAGGGGGTAGGTGTCTCAAACAGTGTGTTCATTGACGTATCAATAGTCCTGGCAGGAGCAGAGGCCTCCATCCTTCTTTTTAATGAAGAAGAAAGGGGCAGCTTGGGGAGAGTTCAATGGGCAGATTTTTCTGGCTGCAAGGTTCTTGTCAAGGAAGGCATCAGTGGCTGCCTTTTCGTCAGGGGAGAGAGGGTAAAGTTTGCCAATCTTTGGGGTGAAGGATTCATCAAGATTAATCTCATGGTCATAAGGTTGGCTAGGGGGTACATGGTCAGTTGCTTCTTTTGAAAAGACAGAAGCAAAGTCAGTGTATTCCTGTGGGAGAACAGGTTTGGGTTTCACCTTCTTGGCAGCCATGGCAAGCTTGGTGGCAGTGGTGAGTTTAGCGATGGTAGCATTTGGGACAAAGCGAGAGCCACATTGGATGATCCATTGGATGACCTGGACATCGTGGTTTTGAAGGAGGTGCTGTTGCTGAGTCTCCTTCTGCATGTAATCGAAGAGTCGTTCATCCCAGATGGTGTCAATGTTGACATGGCAAGGGGGTTGAGGGGTGGGAGTGGTAGGAGTTGGAAGGGGGGGTCGGGTGTGTTTCTGATAGAGGTGGTCCGATTGATCGGATTCCAGGGGAATGGATAGCTCACAGGAGGTCCAGTCAATGGTGGGGTTGACTTCCTTAAGCCAAGGGAGTCCAAGGATGACGTTCTCCTTTCCACAATTGAGGATATAGAAGGTAACCTGGTGGGCTACGGATCCAATGCAGACAAAGAGGGAGGTGGTGAAGTGAATTTGACTGTTCTTGTTGGCTGATTGGTCAATGTTGTTAACAGTGATGGGGGTGGCAAGTTTAGTTTTAGGGAGTTTGTGTTTTCAGACAAAGTCCCAGTCAATGCATGAGATTTGTGCTCCTGAATCGATCAGGGCACAAGTTCCAATGGCTTTCAAGTGCAAAGGTTCGACAATGTGAACAGGGATTTGCACAGACTGTTTGGTTATCAACGATACAAGTACAGACACACAAGAAAAGGAGGGTCATTGCGTTGGGGTATGCCCTCCATCTAAAAATCCTCGCCTGGAATGGTGAAGGAGATCAGAGCCACGGTTTCTTCATCATCATCGTCCTCAATTTCTCTTAGCTGAGGGATTTCTTCGACCTTCCTAACCTTCTTCTCTGAAGTCTTCTTCAGCTTCAGGTTGTTGGATCAGAAGGCAGAGCATTCGCCAGAAAGATGACTGGTCAGTCAGCATCTGAAGCAACATCCTTCTGTGATGCATCAGCAATGTTCTTCTGGGGTGAGTTTGCCAACCTTGATGGCATTGACGTCCATGGCATCAGGGTCTTTTGAAGGGCGAGAGGAGGTGGTGAACAAGTGATAGGTGGAGGAACCTGATTTGTTCCTTTTGGCAATGTCTTTGGCTTTTCCCCATTGGGTGAGGAAGTGAACAGCCTTAGAATACCATTCATCAATTTTGGTGGGGATGGTGTCCATGGACATGATGCAATGCATGAGGTGGACAGGGAGGGCTGTAGAAAAATATCTGATGAGGACGTTCTCATCCACGATCTTACTGATCTGGACTTTGTTGTGAAACTCCCAGATAAACAAAGTTAATTCAGGGATGCTGGCATTACCAGTCATCCGTTGGGTGGAAAGCCAAGTAATGGCCAAGGCTTGGGTGTCATGGTGTTCGAAGGTGGTTCTAAAGGAGGAGAGGAAGTCGGAGAACTTCCCGAAGCCTACAGGAGTTCCTTTGGAGGCATCAAGGGTAAGGGCTGCTTTGTGGAAAGAGGAAGCCCAAGTGAAGGCTGCTCCTGATTTCATATATGAGTGGGCAAAGGCGATTTTCTTCACCTCAGTGTTGTAGACCTCTTCATTGATGAGGAGATAGGTCTGGACAGAGTCCAACCAGATGGTAGCCTTGGTGTAATCGCCATCGAAGGCGTCAGGGGAGCCAATGTGAAGTTCAACTGGTTTCAAGAGGGTGGACATTGTAGGGGGCAGTGTGAAAGGTGGGAGAGGTTGGGTGGAGGTGAAAGTGTGGACAAGGGAAGGGGGGGCAGGGGCAGGGTGAGGCACTTGGAAGGGGAATAGAGGGGGGTGAGAAGCGGTTGGGGTGGAGGAGGGTGGTGTGGGAATTCTGGGGATGTGAAGTGCTGAGGAGAGTTGATGGGTGAGGTCAATCTCTTCCTGTTGCTCAGCAATGGTGGGAAGGGTGATGTCTGGATCTTGGGATGTTTCGGAGGGGGAGGACGATGAGGACGAAGTGTCTGAGGGGAGTTCTGTGGTGGTGAGCCTATGTGAATGCAATAGGGCTCATTCTAAAGCTGAGGTGGGCCTGGGAGGAATGGTGAAGGATCTATAACAATGATAGTTGTTACGCTTGGTCCGGGTAGGAATGAGCGCAGGCTCAAAGAACTAGAACGTAGGGTCAAGGGTTCGAGGTTACAACAGAGCACTTGTCCTACAGGGTCAAGGGTTCTTCCTACTAGGATGTATAGCAGGTGGTTCGAGTGTAAGTCTGCCTACCAACGAGGTAGCAGCGAGTTTCGATGAGGGGAGCGAAGGGGAATGAGGTAAGATTGAGCAGAACTAAGCTGAGGTACAGGGACGAGGTACTAGAGCTTATATACTGCGCAATGGAAAGTCATAGAAGGTCATGGAATAACCATGACTAAGCGAAGAACATTCGAAAGGAAGAAGGAAGTAAAGATAACAAGATAAGGGTATGCGACGAACACGTTGTATGTTCTAGGGCACTCTATCGAAGTGAAAACATTGGATAAGGCCGACGATAGTAAGCTGCAATGAGTAAAGAGAAAAGAATAGGGGTGAATCGTAACAATAGTCCTAAATGTAGAGCTTAGTCCTTTTGTTATGCTTGGTCTGGATAGGAATGAGCATAGGCTCAAAGAACTAGAACATAGGGTCAAGGGTTCATGGTGACAATCAAGGGACTTGCTGTGCAGGGTCAAGGGTTCTGTCTGCTAGGATGTATAGCAGATGGTTCGGGGATCAGTCTGCCTACCAAAGAGGTAGCAGCGAGTTACAATGAGGGGAGCGAAGGGGAACAAGGTAGATTGAGCAGGACTAAGCTAGAGTACAAGGGACAAAGTATCTAGGCTTATATACTGTGCAATAGAAGGTCATAGAAGGTTGTGGAACAACTATGACTAAGCAAAGAAAGTTCAAAAAGAAAGAGAAGTAAAGATAACAGAGATAAGGGTGTGTGACAAACACATTGCATGTTCTAGAGCACTCTATTGAAGTAGAAACATCAGGTTAAGCTGATGATGACAAGTGTGAATGACAAAGAAAAGAATAGGGGTGAATCGCAACAGGCTTGCTCTCAGACAATCATCCTGAGCATTACAATACACAATTTTTACTTCATTTAAATGCTATAAAGAAGTTCATGGCAGACAATTTGTAAAAATTACAAGTTTTTTCAAACTAGCTTTCACTTCCTCCCCCCCATTCTTTTCTTAACTATTTTTTTAAAAAGTTGTGAAGCTAACTACTGCTAGAGTGTATGTTGATGTGTATGTGTGAGACCATATTTTCCTTCATAATATTCCAATTTTGTTTTTTCTGCAAGTGATTGAAGATGAATATCTTCTGTTTGTAAATCAATTGAAGGAGGTTGTGTCAGTAACTTTTCATCAAAGTCTCTGAGCAATCAGATATCCTCTTTACAGTAGCTTCTTGATAATGCAACATATGTATTGAATGAATTGAGGGAGAAACTGGGTGTTTTTCCTATGTCAACTATAACTTTTGGTAATGTCTGGCCTTGTGCTTTGAAATCTGTCAAGGCATATGCAGGTGTGATGTAGAACTGCCTCCAGTTTATGGTGATTGAGGTGTTTTTTTCTAGATGGAATTTGCCACTAGAGGGTGAAAGTGGAACTTCATTGTGTTTCAATCCAGGTAGTACTTGAAGTTCTGTAGAATTGAGCTTGACAATGATAAAAGCAGGTGGCAATTTGAGATGAACAGTGTATGCACCATTCATTTCAATGGGTGTGAATAATGGTGCTTGCTTGTTCAAAACTATTTTGGTGATAATTCCCCATGAACCATTGGCAAGATTTGTAACTATCACTAAATTTTTGGTGACCATTATTTTCATATCCTCTGCTATATGAATGCAATTTGCAAGTTGGGCTGTACATTCTTGAGGCAAGGATGCAATTTGAAGCTTGTTTTCATTTGATAGTTTTTCTTTGCAAGCTATATCCTCTGCAGGTGCTATAAAAAAAACCTGATTTTTGGTCTTGCAATGTTTATTAACTGCTGCTTCATTCCATTGTTCTCATACACAGTTTCTGGGTGTAATGAGAACTGCTTCATTCCATGGAGCATTTTGAAAGTCAGAAATTTGACAAGTATTGTTTGTCAATACCAATGCTTGAATGCATTTGATGTCTTCTGCTGTACATCTTCCATAACATGCTCTCATGACTATTCCATTCCATTCCTTGTCAACAATCCACATTTGCTGCTCTAGAATAACAACTGTTGAAAATTGTTCATATATGTTTCATCCAATTATTGCAAGTGCAGATGGCTGATTTAGATAGAATAGTGCCTTTCAAAGTTGTGCAACAGGAGGGAATTGATGGAAATCTCCAGTGATTAATGTTGACAATCCACCAAATGGAATGAAAATATGTATGTGTTCTTCATTTGAGCACACGACACCAACCACTTGTGAAACCTGTGCAAGAAGTTCTGTTGTTGCCTGGCTGATTTCATCTACACATGCAAGTTTCTTGTTTAAAATGTTTTTTTGCCTTCTTGCTCACATTGAAGGTGATGGATTTATTGCCCATGAATCTACATGTGGAATTCATTGTGCTGGAATCCCTGCCCATGAATGTACTGTCTTTCCTCCAATTAGACATGCAGCAACTCCTGTTGTTGCTGTGCATGCAAAATACTATGAAAAACCTTTTGGTGATATTAATATGTATCTTTTTACTTATAATTTATAGTCCTACTCACCTTCTGCTGTCAAAAACCTTATTAATTCTTGTAAGATTTTGGTTTTTCCTGTACCCCCTGGCCCTGTGATTATCATCAACAGGGGCTCATCATTCTCCCATGGCAATTTTCCTGTAAACAGATTTTTGAGGATTGTGAAGGCAATTTTTTGCTCCTCATTTAAACTTTCATCAATTGACCTTGAGTCATCCACTAACAGGAGGTCATTCCAGTGAACATTTGCACTTTGAGAGTTTGAGCTATCTTCTCTTCTCACTGATGCCTCTCCATCATCATTATACTCATCATCTTCAATTGATGATTCATTTTGTAACTCTATTTCTTCAATAATTTTGTTTCAATTAGAAAGATTGTCCTTGTCTGTTTGAGTTTCTTGGCTACTAATGCTGGAAGGTGCATTGCCTGTGCTTGTGTCATCAAAGAATTGCACTTCATTTGCAATATCCAGTGCCACCTTTGTATACAGCAGTTCTTGATGATTGCTTGGATTAATAAAAATGTTTGACATCATATCTTCTTCACCATCCTCATCATCCAATTCTGAACTACTTCCATTATGTTGATGCTCCATTTGATTTTTATGTTCATTGTTCTGTTCAACTGCATCTTCTGCATATGAGATCACATTGTTATGTTGGGCTTTGTCTGCACAATCATAAAAGTATTGGATATTGTCCAACAAATGCAACTCTACACTTGAGGCTTGTTGCAACCATGCTTGATAAACCTCTTGAAATGAAAGATGATCAGGCTTGATGTCTTTTAATGTTTGCCAAGGCTTGAAGAGTACAAGAACAGATGCAAAGTATAGTGACTCAATTTGTGGATCATTTGCATGTGGAAACCAACAGCCTGAAAATGTTACCATTGTTTCATGGCCTGATTTCCTAAGAATTCTGCAGGAAGAGTGACCACTATCCTCCATGTAGGAGAAACTTGAATTATGACCATGAAGCTGAAGATGAGAAATGTTGTGATGATTTTCTCCATGATGGTGTTTATTGTAAGTATGAATGATGAAATCAATCATACTCATTGTCTCCAATTCAACTCCATGGTCTACATATTCACATATTTGGTCTCTTAGATGTAATTGACCTTGGCCAAACTCTAGAGTGGCCATTTCCATTTATTCAGACTTGATGCATTTATTAATAAGTTTGATATGTTAATGCTGTTTTCACTTACATCACCATCTGTCAAGTTTACATATGGTTTGGGTTCTTGCCTTTCAAACTTGTTAATTTAATATTTTAATATAGTTTGGTTTGCTAACCTTTCATTTAATATTGGCCATATCTTTTTCATGGCAAAAATGACAGATGAGAAATGAATTGTGACAAACCAATGGGATATAAAGCAGTCTCCCCAGCCCATTAAGTAGCTGACAACCTCTGGTGCACTGAATTCCTGCTCTCATGATAATGCATTTGCACATCTTTGTATTAGTTGCTTATTAACATCCTATAGTGTCATGTTTGCATGTCCTTTTTGTCCTTGAGTGGTAAATGCATAACTCTTTGCTAGTAATGCAGACACATTTGATGAATGCTGTTGATTTTTGGCAGCATAGGATGTTATATAGAAGCTTAGATCCTTTATGTCTTTACCATTTGTAAGCAATTTGATATCATGATTTGCTCTTGTACACAGGGCAAGTGTTGGATTCCATGCATTCATTGCCTCTGTCATTTGATATATAAATTATGGTCACTGCCATTTTGAATCCTCACCTTGTTTGCACTAACAGCTCCAGTTTCCTCCAGAATCCACCCATGCTGCTTGTGATAAAGCAAAAGGGGCTCCTCATTTACATTTAATCTTGCCATTGATGTTTTTCAAACATGCTACAGAACTTTTGTGCTTTTGTATTGTATTGACAATTCGAGCAATCTGGTTTTCACCTGCTTGTTTGCCTTCTTCAGATCCTATATCCACAGGTCTTGAATATGAAACATTGAGCTTTTGTGGGCTTTGAAGTGTTGTTGTTTGACATTAGATCATGATGAGCCCTAATATTTTGAGAAATATACTTGGCAACCCTTGTATGAAATTCTTCTGACTGTAATGCTGTTCTCATTTGCACATGAGTTGGTGCCCCTGTGAGCCACATAATCATGTGCAAATGTAATGTTCCTCAGCCTTGTGCTTCCACTGTCCCTACATAAGCTTCTATTAAGCCTAAAATTCCTTTTCTTCTGGAAATATTGCTGTTTGGTGAAGCAGTTCCATGTATTGGATTTGGAACTGAAATACCAAACACTTGCCTCAAAATAACACAGATCAAGAAATGAAAGAACAAAGATGCCACAAAGGGATCATTGGAAATTCTGTTAAGCCAAAAAAAGGTGATTGCATCTGGACCACTTGTTGGATTGAAATCATCCAAATCTATTTTTGCATCTGTTAGGACTTGGGCTATAGGATCATGAATATCTGCAGGATTGATAGTTATCCAAAGTGATGGAGGTGACTTTAGAATAGACATTCCCCAGATCATTGAATAGATTGCTGTACAAAACTGATCTTTAAGTATGTTCTGTTTTAATAATCAATAATGCTTACACTTTCCTTATTCATCAATTGCCATTACTTTTGATTGTACAACAGAGACATGTTTCTTTAGCTGTGCCACTGCAACATTTGAAATTGGCTTTTTGTCTTGCTCTTCCTCACTGGTTGTCTTCAACTTCTCTTTTGTAATATTATGAAATAAATGTTCTTGTCAAATATAGTCATTTCTCTTTATTTGCAAGCAAGCCAATTGGCAAACTTGCCACTTTTGCAAAACTCCAAATACCTGAAAGATAAACCTTATGTCCATCTGGAATCAATGGTCAAAGTAGCATAGAGCCCATTGAGCATGCTCTGCATATGATATTTTGTGCTTGTGAAACACTTCAAAACCTCCTTTTCCATATGGAAATAGACATGGAAAGGCTCCCAGAAGATGATTGGGATCTTGAATGGATCCTTCATAAGGTTGATTTCCTTCATTTCTTCAGCCATACTCATTTATAAACTCCTGCCCATAATGCACAACATATGACTCTTTTTCTGTGTATGCTGCATTGGCAAATGCATGACTAAGAGCTTCATGATCTGTTACTTCTCCTACTCCTGGGTCAATTACTCCATAGGCTTGAAGAGGAATTACATCTAGATTTTTATAATTGAGAAGTTGGGTAATCCCATCAACATCATGTCAAATCATACTCACCTTCATCTTGATAAGCTTCATCCTCTGTTTCTTTGTCTTTTTCAACTTGAGTATCTGCTTGTTAAATAAATAATCTTCCTAATTTATTTAATATGACTTACCATCATCCTCATCCTCTGCAATTCCTGTATATCCTAAATGTTCCTGCTGTAATATAGTCACATCTTCTTCTGTATGTGTAACAGTTGTCAAAACATCTGGAACTTCATTTTTAGGTAGTAATTGAAGTTGTTCCTCAGAAATTGTAATTTGATGATAAAAATTATTGTTAGCTTGAAGAAAACATAGAGCAGCATGGACTCATGATCTGCTGGCATTCATGAATACAGGTAATTTTGCTTTTCTCTTCTTCTCTGCATGTCCAACAAAGGTAATACCCATTGTGGCAGCTAATATTGATGGGGAATGTGGTAAAAGATCTCCTTTGATCATTGATGCAACATCATTTGTGTTCAACTGATATGGTGACACATTGCCTCTTAAGCCTGAGTTGAAGAGTGTTTGTCCTGAACAACCCAAGGAATGGGGATATAATTTGACAACATAGGCTGCAGTGAAATATCTTGAGATTAGAATTCACTCAGGCAAAGTGAGCAATGCTACCTTCAGAGGAATTTCTCCTATCCATATGTTGTTTGCAAGTGCCCATGAAGGAAGTTTGCTCTTTTGCAAATTTTCAAAACAAAATATACAAACTCTGGCCATGGTGTGCTCTTGATTGACAACTATTCCTGATGGCTCTAAAAGCATTCCTTTAATTAAAGTATGTTGTGGATGTGATGCCAATGGTGCCAAGAGTGCCTTGTGTGCAAATGATTCCAGGTCTATTAATTGGATTTCATCAAAGAATTCTCCTGCACAAACTACACAAACTTCCTGACACATTGCTTTATTGCTTGTATGTGCCAGAAAGGATTGAACTGCTTGCACATGAACTGAATCTCCTACTTCCTCCATGAACTCATTGGAAATTGTTTCATCAACATCTTGTTTAGACAAATATCTTTGCTTAACTTCTTCTTGCCTTTCATCATCAACTCTTGTTTGTTTTGCTTCATATTCTTCAATGACAGCTGCTTAAAAAGTTTCACTTCTTCAACAGCTTGTAGTAAACATGTGTGACTATGCTTTTCAGCAGATGACAGGTTTTGAGGCCCAATTGCACATATAAGTTCTTTGACAGTCAAGCCTTGAGTTGCAATATGTAAATCCATAAGTATTTTCAATATGTGTTTTTTTAGGAGACTAGTATTTCTTGGTTCACCCCTATATCTGGCATTCAATAATTATGTCACTGTTTCTTAAGGGTTGATGATATCCTATATACACCCTGTGGTCCACTTGTCTTCTTTTAATTTTTTCCCTTAACATGTATAATTCTAACTATCCTACTGATTTGAAAAATTCACCCCTATATGCTGCTTCTCCTTCCCTGCTGAATCACATTGCATGGAAACCTGCTCCTCAGGGTCATGTTGTTGTTGACAAAGACAGCAATGAAGAAGCAAGACTCATACATAGCTGTTGTTCAAATCCATAACTTCAAACTTCAATGTGGACCTGGTGGAAACTATTTTCAAAACAAATCAACTAACAATGGAACAACCTTTCACTTGAAAAAGCAAATTTTCAATTCTATTCTGGGCATCCTGCAGACATCAATTTTGGAAAAGATTTTCCTGAAGTCATAAGTAACCTTACCAAACTTCAGAATCTTGCTGCCACCACCAAAGAACATCAAGACATGCTTCTTCCTGACCCTTCAGGAACAATGATTAGATTTGCAAGGTCCATTTTTCATAAACATGTATGCCTCCTGGTCTTTTTCTTCCAACTTGCCAATTGAACCCCTTTTTGGTTTTAAAGACAGATACTCCTGACTCTGTTAATGTCTCCAATGAAGACACAGAGAGTAATGAAAATGAACATGAAAACTCCTCCTCCATTGACAAAGAGACATATGAATGGCCCATTCCTGTTGATTTTCAAAATGATTTTCATCAAATCATATCTGCCTACCAAGCAGAACCTCTTGCTGTCTGGAACAACTCCTCATTTGTTGAACCAAAGGATGTCAATGACTCACTTAAAAATGCTACTATTGAAGTCCAGTTCTCTGTTCATCATTCAAGTCTTAATCATCTTGCAAAACCTTGTAACACTTTTCATGCCCAAATAGAACAGATTGACATTCTCAGAAAAGGCAAAGTGGCCTCTAAAACATCCATACAATCTGATCCTTAGACAAAAATTCCTGCCACTCTCAAGTGCAGACATGAATTGCTGCATACAAAGCAACCCCCTGCTGTCAAGCATAAGACATCACATCTTGGTGACAAAAGAAAAGGGAAGCAAAAAGATGACAGCATGCATGATGCACATGACAATTGATAAGTTGCTTCCACCACAGTGGCTTGTGTAACCTTTGATATTCTGTACTTCAGATTCTATGTATTTATTGTGCTAAACATTCATATTACTAAATGCTTTGTGATTGTTTAATCTACTTTTCATCCAATTGCCTTATATTTGTCAGCAAGATGATGGGAGACAGCACCAACATCTAGTATGCCAAAAAGGGATATGTTTTGTGCACTCTAAGGCTGCTTACATAATATAAAAAATGTGCTCATGGTACCTATTGCATTACCTGAAGCCCATGATGCATCATATTGCACAATATGGTGCCCACTGTAGTTAGAGTAGATAGTGCATCACCAATTAACTCTAATTATGGTCAAATTGTGCACTATATTGACAGGATGGCCTGAATCCAAACCCTTGCACTACCTGATGGATATCTTCCATGCAAGGCTCCAAAAGGTGCTAGAAAAACACAGTCTTAACCATTTAACCATAAGGTGGACCCCAGGCCATGAGGGCATCCCAGGCAACAAGGAGGCAGACAAGGAAGCAAAAAAGGCAGCTGAAGGTACAGTGACTCCCAAAACTGTTACAATGTTTGGCCATTTCACAGTGTGTGGAGTGTACTGCAACCACCTGTGGGAATGGCACTTAGTGTTGGTGGGACAAATAGTAGTACACCCTCCTGGCTACTGACCGGCCCCTGGGTCATGTGATTCCATCCAGAAATGGAAGAGATATGCCCATTTAAAAACAAGCACTACATTGTAACAGTTTTATCACTTTTGTGATAAACCATAGGATCTCTATGAAATGAAGTGATAGTTGATGTTGTTTGGTGCTACAAACAAAGATACACATATGTACATGATGTCTGAGCTTGAAAATATTCTGACACTCCTGGACTTTTGATCACTATTATCATACAATTCCTTTTTGGTGTTCAAAAGTATAGCATCCTCTTTCAGCTTGATTCTGGTCTTTCTGCTTGTTCCATCACTTCTAACACCAATCTTAGTGTTGCTACTGTCTCTAGACTTCATTTCCAGGAGTATTTCACTCTTCAAAAATCACTTGAGGGCTATCCATTGAAGCCCTCCTCCAGTATGCTGCTTGTTTGATCATCAATAACAAGGCCAAAAGTGCTGTCCAGGTCACCAAAATGCTCTTCACTATTACTGACCAATCCCCCCATTCCAACACAGTTCACCTTTGCCTGAAAAAGATTGGTATGGAAGCTGTAATCAGGTCCAAATGACTCCTACTTTCAATTAGATATCACAAAGTGGGTCTATGCTTATGAAGATTGTAACCATTTGACCCTAGGCAATTGATTTTGGTCTCATTTGACCATATTACATGTTTTCAGTCATTCACAGTCTAATTTTTATAGGCATAGGCAGAATCCAACCCCACTTTGTGATACCTGATTGAAAGTAGGGGTTATTTGGACCTGATTACAGCTTCCATACCAACCTTTTTCAGGCAAAGGTGAACTGTGTTAGAATGGGGGGATTGGTTGGTAATAGTGAAGAGCATTTTGGTGACCTGGACAGCACTTTTGGCCTTGTTATTGATGATCAAACAAGCAGCACACTGGAGGAGGGCTTCAATGGATAGCCCTCAAGTGATTTTTGAAGAGTGAAATACTCCTGGGAATGAAGTCTAGAGACAGTAGCAACACTAAGATTGGTGTTAGAAGTGATGGAACAAGCAGAAAGACCAGAATCAAGCTGAAAGAGGATGCTATACTTTTGAACACCAAAAAGGAATTGTATGATAATAGTGATCAAAAGTCCAGGAGTGTCAGAATATTTTCAAGCTCAGACATCATGTACATATGTGTATCTTTGTTTGTAGCACCAAACAACATCAACTATCACTTCATTTCATAGAGATCCTATGGTTTATCACAAAAGTGACAAAACTGTTACAATGTAGTGCTTGTTTTTAAATGGGCATATCTCTTCCATTTCTGAATGGAATCACATGACCCAAGGACTGGTCAGTAGCCAGGAGAGTGTACTACTATTTGTCCCACCAACACTAAGTGCCATTCCCACAGGTGGTTGCAGTACACTCCACACACTGTGAAATGGCCAAACATTGTAACAGTTTTGGGAGTCACTGTAAAACATCCAACCCACATAACTTACCCCCCCAGCTATGAATGCAAATGAGATGAGCAAAAAAATTATTGAGGAGTAAATCAGCAGCAAAACAACAGCTGACAGCTGAACTGAAAGATTTAGCCAGGAGGATCTTCTCAGAATCCCCCCATGCAGAGTGGATTCACTGGATAGACCCATTGTTCCCATCTCACAAATTTCTACAACTAACCACTAACCTTCCCAAACAGCAAGCATCATTCTTACTACAGATGAGATCAGGACACATCCCTCTCAACTTTCACTTGAACAGAATTCATCACTCACCTACACCCAACCGCCCAAAATGCAACACACCCAAGGAGACAGTTCAACACTTTTTCTTCTTCTCCCCAGCTTACACCATGCAACATGAAAGGCTATGACAGAAACTAAAAAACCACAGCAAAAACCTCTCACACCTGCTCAGAAGCAAAGACTGCATAAAAGCAATCCTACCCTTTGTACATGTGACAGAAAGATTCAGTGGAACCTTCAGTAATCTTTGTCCCTCCCCCAAGCAAAAACTGATCACACTGCAAACACAGTACACCATATGACCCAAGCTGCAGCAAGCACCATCAATTTTGGCAAATACATAAGTCAAACCAGGTCCCAAAGGTCCAGGCAAGAAGGGCAAATAGCAACCATGCCACCCTAACATCTCTTCCTTTCTCTCCATAAACATATGCCATCCCACAAACATAGAATGTCTATGCCCATATTATTCACAGAATCATGTAGCCCAAGGGCAAACCATACAACAATACAATACACACATACAGAACTGCACCTACAATACAAACCTTAGCATGTAATGTCCAACAACAGGCAGTGCCTGACTGGACAATAAATGAGGATAACAAAAAAAAAAAAAATTCAAGCCTTGGATGCTCATATACCCTGTTCATCCATTTCTTGTTTTTCCTTCTCCAGTCCCCATACCTCATCAGCATGGGAGCCTCTACACGATATACCACAGTAGGGTTGGATACAATCTGTGCATATCATATTCTTTGGTGGTCCTGAGGTCAGAAAATAAGCATAGCAGAATTTACGGCCTCATCTTTCAACGCACCATATCATTAGTCACATTCCAATTCCTCGTCTCCACAATTACGGTATGCTACCCGGAGCCCAGGCATGAAGAATCGGCGTGTTGCATGTCCTGTTAAGATGACTTGCGAATCACTCCGGAGGTCGTGCTGTCTGCATGTCACCAGCACCTCTGCAGCTCCCCCTAGCGAGCGAGGCCTACTCCTCAGTGGAGACATGAGGTAATAGTCAATCAGCGTCATTGAAGTTTTGCGCTTGATTCTTGCTCGGTGGCGGCTCGTCTCTGCGCACTTATGGACGACTCGAACGATCTATTGGAGGAATTGTTGGAAGCTAACGATAATCTCACTGGACTCCATTACAATGTCGCGTCGTCTGTCAAAAGACGCAGCGTTTTGTCCCTGAGTCTTTCGTTGTCTTCGGCGCACTCGATGGATGTCGGAAAATGGATAGCCTTCTCCGTGGGCTTGTGCCAGGCAGCTGTGACATACGCATGTTTATCCCTTCTCGACCATTGCAAAGCATCATGGATATTTTCTCCTCTTCCCCTTGCGTATCCATGGATGATGAACTTAAGGGCAGTGATCTATCAGCTGACATTCTTCTCCACCTCAAAAGAAAGTCTGACTCACATTGTTAGAACTTTATTTTTTCCTTAGTAATATATTAGTCACTCATTCACACGCCACACTCTTATCTTTCTATTTATGTTATCACATAGCCATACGCCTCATGTAGTACATGTGTTCACTGCGCATTGCTGTACGCATAGCCTCATAGGCAGGTATATAAGAGCTCATGTATTGTACTGATACTTTAGTTTCGGAATTGCATCTTTCTTGCATTGAAAGTGGTTCCTTAAGAGTCACCCTTTGCTTGAGTCCTTACAATATTCCGAAACTATCCTCTCTTACCCTACCACTTTTGCTGTGCTTGTGTCGCTCTTCACTTCACACACACCCATACCCGGACTCCAGGGTTAAGGAGAGCCAAGTCCCGAGACTGTGCGGTTTCCTGCCGTTAGTCACCGCACCCCTGTGATTTGGGGATCCCTGTTGTTTGGGTACAGCGGCTTTGGGTTGAGGCCTCAAACGGGTGCGCGTATACTGGCCCTGATAAACGTTACCACCGTTGCGAGCCCTTGGTGTCAGACTCGTGGGAATAGCACCCTCCAAACGCTAGTTCGACACTGGCTTTGACCATCACCTTATCGCTTTTGGGGTAAAAGCGTGTCTCCTAAGGACATCAAACTTGGGCCGACCAACATCGACGCCAACATCCCGAAGAGCCGACACTCTCTCCCCCTTCCCTCCACTTCCGTCGCGTTTGCTGTCCAGCCTGCACATTTTGTGTAGGTTTCACGCATGACAAAATTCTTTCCAACACCCTTTACCACGTTTCTTGCCCCGCTGTTCCTCCTCCTCCCACTCGCTTCCAGGACTTCGCACCATCCGTGTTGGAGTTCTACGACCCGAACGACTCTCCTCCCCCGCCTCGCTCCAACCGCATCGACGACAGTCTTTGCCTCCCCATCCGTGTCGCATCCGGCACATTTATCCAATTCGCCCCCGAAGGACAATTAGTTCTTCTTGAGAAATCCACCGACCCTTACGAAGGCGTCACCCCTCTCTACCTCCCCTCTCCACCTATACCGGCAGAAGTTGCTGTACATCAGCAAACCAGCCTTTGTCTGTCCAGCATTGGACAGACTGGACCATGCTGGACAGTCCTCCAGCTCCTCCAGCTACGTTCCCAACTGGCTAGAACTGGACAAGTCAATGTAGTCTGTCCCAGAC
>JBBPMV010000407.1:0-16899 GCA_038090495.1 Heimioporus retisporus | reverse complement strand
CCAATCTTGATGGCTGCCATAGTTTACCAAGGAATGAAAGCAGCGACTGTGATGGAGTTAAAATCAGCATTTGTGAAGAAAACATCAGAATAAGTAGGAAAAATGAATTGGAATTGAACCGGAAGAGTGTGGGAACATTCCAGAATGGAACTGGAAGGGTTCAGAAGTATTCCGAGGGGTTCCAGAAGGGTTCCAGAAGTGTTTCAGAAGTGTTCCAGAATATTTTTGGAAGCATCCAAGATCAAAAAATGTTCAGATTTTGGTGTTTCTGTGGTTTCCGTGTTTGTTTCTTGTTTCAAAAGTCCTTCTACAGCAAGAGTGCTTGTGTCCTCATCATGCAATTGTCTAGAGTGGCATTTCTTTTTCCTCCATTTATATCTTCTCTGAATTCGTTTCTCTGAAGGTTTCCAAGGATGTCATTTTCCATACATATTTCTTTCTTCTGGGTAAACTATAGTCCATAACACTTCATTATCTTGGTACCACTGAGAGTCCGGTCGATTGAGGATTTCCTCAAAAGCTTCAAAATGAAGTGTTGAGATATAATGGTAGTTTTCTATAACAGTATCAGAAGAAGAGTCCCGGAAGTAATAAAACTTAGCACAGGAACAGTACAGAGTGATGATGGATGGACCAGGAGAAAGGGCTAGATCGAAGAAAGTGTTTCCTGAAAAATGCTTTCTACTGATGAGATACCATTTTTCGTCAGCGTAGTGAACACCATGAGAGACCAGCAGCAGCCATTTCATCGGCAATGGCTCTAGAAACTCATGCAGCTTTTCTTCTATGGCTCGAGCTTGTTGTGGGTGGTTTCTTTTGAAGACAGACCAGCCCTCTTGCAGCTTCAAGCTCGGTGTTAAGCTGTAGAATCCGATGTCTTGCCAATTCATTGGCTTCTCAGAAGTGAATGAGTTCTTGAGTTTTGATGAGGATGGCTTCTTGAGCGATTTGGTAATGGGCATGTTCTACTTGTAAATCTTCATAGAATTCGTCAGCCTGCCTTTGAACAGTTTGTCTATTGATATCCAGGCAGTCTGATCTATTGACGTAGAAACCGATGTGTTTGTGGGAGTTGTAGTTGCATGTGTTTGTCAAACTCCTTGTTCCATTGGCATTGGGTAGGAACATCCCGATGAACATCTCATTTTTCCCATTGAGTATAGTAGTCGCTCATCTGATAGTTCTCTTCGATCAGCTGATAGTTATGGTCAAAAGTGTTGTAAGGAATTTCATCATCTGTTTCAAACCAAAGTCCCAGAGTGGCTTCTCCTGTGTGATCCCATTCATAGTATTGTTTTCCGATGACTTCATCAAAAATAAAATTCGGAGTACCAGTTTCCTGCATCTTCCAAATCTGAGCATACTCGTCTGTGTCCTGTGAAAAAATCTCATATCCTTGACCATGAACCAGACAATGAGGAGTGTCCTCATAGCTTTGGACTGGAGTGGCCCAACCATATGCTTCCAACCATATGCTTCCAACCATATGCTTCCAACCATTCATATAACCGTTCACCATGATACAATGAACCAGAGATTATAGGTCCCATGATCGGAAGTCTGGGATCCTTGTACTTGGAAGCATCACTGGGTTCACAACCTAGTATCCTCATGTTGATCTCGAAGAAGCTCGCATGTCTGTCGGTGTTGGCAAGAGCATAGTCAAGACCAAAATCTTGCACTGCATTGAGTGGAATCTGTAGATGCAGTAGGAATCTGGGAGCTTGTACCCAGACTATGTCCTGAGGAGGGGTTGCGATGTCTTCCAGATGTTCCTTCCATTCTGGTGTTTCTATGTCATGGTGGTCAATTGTGACTAGAGTCTGTTGTTGTGGATGGAGTGGAGTTGGAACCTCAGGTCCAAAAGGAATGTGCCTGCCGATTTCTTCGTCATAGACTAGTTCGGGGAACCTCATTATCGGTCCTGACAGGAAGTCGGGCAGGGATGTGGATGGTGTTTGGTCCAGTTGTTGGTCATCGAGGATTAGAGGAGATGGTTCCTGAAGATGTGGGTGCCCTTTGTCATTGTGGAATATTGGCATTGCGCCTGTTAGTACGACTGAAGTTTGAGGACGAGTGAATTGGTTCCAGACCAGAACTGGATACTCCAGAATGGTGTCATTGTACATGACTGGTGCATAGCTGAATTTCACAATTTGGAAGTCTTCTTGTAGATGGAGATGTTGGAGGGGGCACATGGATTGCAGGTTCAGGCTGTACTCCAAGTTCTCGGAGTATGTTTGTGAGGACACATTCTGTACATTCATCACTGGAAATAGATTGAATAGTAGATGAAGTTTCTGGAGGAGAGGGATGAGTAGGACAAGGTGGAATGAAGTATCTTGTTTCAGAACCAGTTCAGAACTGTTACGGTTGTCCTTCATGTTTGTCCTCTGCTCTTTGTTCTACTTTCTCGCATCCTATACGAGATCTTTTCGCTTCTTTCTTTCCTTCCGATGCTGCGCATCGTTTATTCATTTCGTTTTACTAACGCTTACGCGTCCTTTTGTTCTCCATTGTTCTATAACCTTCGACGCTTACGCGTCTTTCTCTGACGCTTACGCGTCCTTTTGTTCTTCACCATTCCATGACATTCTACACTTACATGTCACCGAGTATATAGTCCATTCGTTTACACGATGTACTCTATTCTCGATCTGCGCAATCTAGCGTATTCTTGAGTCACCCTCAGTCTCTCAGTTCCTTCGTCCCTTCGTCCCTAGTCCGCCTCTTTGGCGTGGTCCTTCGTCCCTTCGTCCCTTCGAGCTGAGTTGTACCTCTTTGTGAGTGTCCTGCTCGTTGGTAAGCCTTTCGACATAGTCTTGGTCCACTCGAGGTACGCCCTGCGTAACAAGAACTGTTCGGAAGGGATTGGAACTGGAAGGGATCGGAGGTTTGAAAATTGATTTGGAATGGAATATGGAGGTGGAGATGGATGAGGTGAGAAGATAGTTTGAAATGGTTCAGGTTCAACTAGATTGTGTTCGGAACACTCTGGAATGGAATGTGCCAGCTGACGACAGGTAGGAAGTTGAAATCTTAATTCCTGGGGTGGTGAACCCAATGAAGGAGGTGAAACCTGATGAGGTATAGGAGGAGTAGGCAGACGAGGGATAACTGCAGGAGCAGGTACCTCAGCAGAAGATGGTGATATCACCATAGGTGATCCTACCTCTGGCATTTGATATTGATTCTCAGCAGAACTCTGCTGGTCGCTAGAGCTAGAAGTAGGAGGAGTTCGTGATGGACTACCAGAGGTAGCAGCAACAGAGTAAGGAGAAGTGGGATGAGGTGGAATGGTGGAAGGTCAGTAATGGTTTAAAAACTCTTGATGCCTGATAAGGCATTGCAAGGTCCGTCCTCCACAGTAGGAATTTGAAACAGAAAAATCGTCCGGAATGAAACCAAGCCAGAAACGTTGATGATTATCGACTGGATAGGTAGTCCAAGCGCCAATTGGTTCTTCCCAGTTGGTGGTGACTCCACCAGAAGGAATAGCAATGCTGGAAGGAAGATTGGGTGGAACAGGTGTACTTACAAGTGCAATATCTGTTATCTCTACAGTCTGATAGGGACTGTCTGGAAGACGAATCTCTACATGTCATAGGTCAGAATCCACTTGTGTATTGGAAAGTAGAAAAGAAAGTGAAATTTCTTGTACATCTGCCCCATTTAATGCTAGTGTAGTTGGTGTATTCTCATCTGTCCATCCAATATTATTAAAGGTATGGGCAGTGGTCCACACAGCAAAATTATGGCCCAAAACTTCCAAAAGGGATTCTTCCCCTATGGAGCTCCTTATGTGGAGAGAAAGAGCCTCGAGCTCTGCTATCACCTCAGATCGGGTGAGAGAAACAGATACCAAAGACAGAATGTCCTCAGAGGAGGAATTGTGTACTTGGGACATGTTTCAGGAATATATCTATGACAGTATTCTAGTTCCCAGCTGATCTAGGTGGGGCTCATAACCTAAAGAGAGTGGGAATAGTTATGAGCTAGTGTTCTATATGTACTCTCTCTGTAGTGTGCAGTACAACAAATAAAAGGGAGACAGTGTGAGACTCACTGTTTTTAAGCAGAGTTTAAACTCGGTAGAGTAACGGAACTTGGAAGAGTTTTGGATTGAAGAGCAAGAGTTAAGAGAGCAAAAGATTAAATCTTATTGCACTGCTCTATCTACTACAAAATGTACAGTATTTATATTCTAAATACAAGCAGAGCTGATTCTTGAAGAATGCTCTTATTTGATATCATGTGCAGTGTGCACAGTAGTGCACAGTCACCATGATATCATGCACAGTCAATTGCACAATGCGCAGTTGAAGGAGTCATGTTATTTTGCAATAACTCTTCTGATGACTGTTATGATTCGCCCCTATTCTTTTCTCTTTGTCATCTATGCTTGTCATCATCTGCTTAACCCGATGCTTCCACTTTGATAGAGTGCTCTAGAACATACAACATGTTCATCGCACACCCTTATCTTTGTTATCTCTGTTTCCCTTTCTTTTCGAACATTCTCTGCTTAGTCATAGTTGTTCCACAACCTTCTATGACCTTCCATTGTGCAGTATATAAACCTAGGTACTTCATCTCTTGTACCTTAGCTTAGTTCTGCTCAATCTTACCTCATTCCCCTCATCATAACTCGCTGCTACCTCTTTGGTAGGCAGACTTATACTCGAACCACCTGCTATACATCCTAGCAGGCAGAACCCTTGACCATACAGGGCAAGTACCTCACTGTCACCTTGAACCCTTGACCGTACATTCCAGTTCTTTGAGCCTATGCTCGTTCCTACCTGGACCAAGCGTAACAAAAGAACTAAGCTACACATTTTAGGACTATCATTGTTATAGATCCTTCACCATTCCTCCCAGGACCTCCTCCCACAGAGAACGAGCTCTGCGCAGTATGCACAGGCTCACCACAGTAGAACTCCCCTCTGATACTTCATCCCCTTCTTCCTCACCCTCTGAACAATCCCACCTAGACCCTGATACTACCCTTCCCACTGCTGCTGAGCAACAGGAAGACGTTGACCTCGCCCACCAGTTCTCCTTGGCACTCCAGATCCCCAGAAATCCCACACCACCTTCCCCCACCCCAACCACCTCTCACCCCCCTCTATTTCCCTTCCAAGCATCTCATCCTACCCCTGCCCCTCCCCCTCTCACCCATACTTTCGCCTCTACCCAACCCCTCCCACCTTTTGCACCTCCCCCCACAATGTCTACTCTCTCGAAACCAGTTGAACTTCGCATTGGCTCCCCCGATGCCTTCGATGGCGATTATACCAAGGCAACCATCTGGCTAGATTTGGTCAGAACTTACCTCCTGGTCAACAAGGAAGTATATAGCACCGAGGTGAAGAAGATCACATTTGCCCTCTCCTACATGAAGTCCGGAGCCGCCTTGACTTGGGCTTCTTCTTTTCGAAAAGACGCCCTCTCTTTGAATGCCAATGGCAACACTAAAGGCTTTGGTGATTTCAAGGACTTCATTATAGCCTTCAAACAAACCTTCGAACACCATGACATCCGAGCCTTGGCTATCACTTGGCTCTCCACCCAACGAATGACCAGCAATGCTGGCATCCCAGAACTTACTTTGTTTATTTCAGAGTTCTGAAACAAGGTCCAGATCAGTGAGATCGTGGACGAAAACATTCTCATCGGATATTTTTCAACAGCCCTACCTGTTCGTCTCATGCGTCGCATCATGTCCATGGACACTATCCCCACCAAGATCGATGAATGGTACTCCAAGGCTGTTCACTTCCTCACTCAATGGGGAAAAGCCAAAGACATCGCCAAAAGGAACAAGTCTGGTTCCTCCACTTACCATTCATTCGCTTCCTCCTCCCACCCCTCGAAAGACCCTGATGCCATGGATGTAGATGCCATCAAACTTGGAAAACTCACCCCTGAAGAACCTCGCTGATGCATTGCAGAAGGACGTTGCTTCCGATGCAGAAAACCCGGCCATCTCTCCAATGAGTGCCCTGGCTCCAACAACCCTAGGCCAAAGAAGACTTTGGAGAAAAAGGTTAGGAAGGTGAAGAAGTTCCCCAGCTGAGAGAAGTTGAGGACGATGACGATGAAGAAACTGTGGCTCGAATTTCCTTCGCCATTCCAGGCGAGGATTTTTAGATGGAGGGCGCACCCCAACGCAACGACCCTCCTTTTCTTGTGCGTCTGTACTTGTATCATCAATAACCAAACAGTCTATGCAAATCCCTGTTCACATCGTCGAACCATCACACCTGAAAGCCGTTGGCACCCACACTCTGATTGATTCAGGAGCACAAATCTCATGCATTGACTGGGACTTTGTCCAAAAATACAAACTCCCGAAAACCAAACTCGCCGCCCCCATCACTGTTAACAACGTCGACCAATCTGCCAATAAGAATGGTCAAATTCGCTTCACCACCTCCCTCTTTGTCCACATTGGATCTGTGGCCCACCAGGTCACCTTCTATATTCTCAACTGTGGAAAGGAGAACATCATTCTTGGACTCCCTTGGCTTAAGGAAGTCAACCCCACCATCAACTGGACCACTCACAAGTTGTCTATTCCTCTAGAGTCCGATCAATCCGATCGCCTCTATCAGAAACACACCTGACCTCCCCCTCCGACACCTGTCACCCCCACCCCTCAACCCCCTCGCCATGTCAATGTAGACACCGTCTGGGATGGACAACTCTTTGATTACATGCAGAAGGAAACTCAGCAACAACATCTCCTTCGAAACCACGACGTCCGAGTCATCCAGCGAATCATCCGATGTGGCTCTCGCTTTGTCCCAAACGCCACCATCGCCAGACTCACCACCGCCACTGAACTCGCCATGGCTGCCGAAAAGGCAAAACCCAAACCTGTTCTCCCACAAGAATATGCTGACTTCACTTCTGTCTTCTCGAAGGAAGCAACCGACCATGTACCCCCCAGCCGACCTTATGACCATGAGATCAATCTCGACAAATCCTTCACCCCGAAAATCAGCAAACTCTATCCTCTTTCTCCTGACGAGAAGGCAGCCACCGAAGCCTTTCTTGACGAAAACCTTGCAGCTGGAAAGATCCATCCATTGAATTCTCCCCAAGCTGCCCCCTTCTTCTTTGTCAAAAAGAAAGATGGAGGTCTCCACCCCTGCCAAGACTACTGATATGTCAATGAACACACCATTCGAGACGCCTACCCCCTTCCCCTCATCTCCGACCTCATCGACAAACTCAAGGGAGCTAAAGTCTTCACCAAGTTTGACGTCTGCTGGGGTTACAATAACATTCGTATCAAAGACGGACACCAATGGAAAGCGGCCTTCATCACCCATAAAGGCCTCTTCAAACCCACTGTCATGTTCTTCGGACTATGCAATTCCCCCGCAACATTCCAATGATTCATGAATGACTCCTTTAGAGACATGATTGCTGAAGGATGGCTTGTCATTTACATGGATGACCTCCTTATCTTCTCTCCTGACCCTAAGACCCACGAGGAACGTACCAGACGTGTCCTACAGCGTATGAAGGAACTTGACCTTCACCTTAAGCTCGAGAAGTGCAAATTTGCAGCCTCCGAGGTCGAATACCTGGGCATGATCGTTCGCCCAGATGAACTCGCCATGGATCCGGTCAAACTCGATGGTATTTGGAAACGGCCAACACCCTCCAAAGTCAAGGATGTACGCTCCTTCCTTGGCTTCGCCAACTTCTACCAACGCTTCATTCCCAACTACTCTAACATCACCCACCCCCTCCTCAACCTTACCAAGAAGAACCAACCCTGGAACTGGTCCCCTTCTTGCCAGGACTCCTTTGATGAGCTAAAAAAGCTCTTTCTCTCCCAACCGATCCTCCACCTCCCCAACCCTGCCTAACCTTTTGCCATCGCCACTGATGCCTCCAAGTATGCCTCCGGAGGTGTTCTTCTCCAAATTGATGCCAATGGTGACTGGCACCCCTGCTCCTACCTGTCACAGTCCTTTTCCCCCACGGAACACAACTACGACATTTATGATCGTGAACTTCTCACCGTCATTTGCGGTCTCAAGGCCTGGCAACATTACCTCCAGGGATCCCCTTTCCAAGTTCAGGTCTTCACCGATCACAAGAACCTGACCTACTTCCGCCAACCCCAGAAGCTTAATCGTCAACAGGCTCGATGGTTGCTTGACATCTCTGACTTTGACCTCCATCTCACACATGTCCCTGGAACTTCCCTTGCTGTCCCCGATGCTCTCTCTTGTCGTCCAGATCTCCTCCCTACCACTGACAACGACAACGACAATGTCACCCTCCTGCCAGAGTCCCTCTTCGTCAATGTGATCGACATCACTCTCCAGGAGAAACTTGCCTCCTCCTCTGCCTCCAACCCCCTTGTGCTTGACGAACTCCATGCCACCACTGGTGATGTTCCCGCCTGTTTCTGCTCATGCCTCTCTGATTGGCAGTACGATGCTGGCGTCCTGACCTACCAAGGCCGTGCCTACGTTCCCCCTGATCTTCGTAAATCTCTCATTGAGTGGCACCACAATCATTTCGCCGCTGGACACCCTGGCTACCTGAAAACCTGTCAGCTCATCACCTCTGAATTCTGGTGGCCTGGCCTTGCCCAATTCATGCAGAAATACGTTGAAGGATGCGCCTCCTGCCAGTCAGCCAAGGCGAACACTCATCCCACTGTCCCTCCTCTCTCTCCCATCGCCTCGTCTTGTTCCCGCCCTTTCCAACAGGTCTCTTGCGACTTGATCACAGATCTTCCCCTCTCCAACAGCTTTGACAGTCTTTTGGCGTGGTAGACCATGGGCTTACTAAGGGGGTGATTCTCTGTCCTACGAAGAAATCTGCCTCCGCCGAAGGGATTGCCTCCCTCTTTTTCCACAAGGTTTACACTCAGTTTGGCCTCTACGACAAAATCATCTCGGATTGTGGTCCCCAGTTCGCCTCCACCTTCGCCAAAGAACTTGGACGACTCCTTGGATATGACCTCTCCCTCTCCACTGCCTATCACCCTCAGTCTGACGGAGAATCCGAATGTGTCAACCAAGAAATCGAAACCTACCTCTGCATCTTCTGTGGCAACTCTCCCTCCACATGGTCCCAGATGATCTCCCACGCCGAATTTGCCCACAACCACCGCCCTCACTCCATCACCAGCAAATCCCCCTTCTTCCTCACTTACGGTTTTGAACCCCATCCTCTCCCCACTGTCATTGTTGAATCAAACCTCCCAGCAGTTGAAGAACGACTAAAAGCCCTCTCCGCTGCTCGAGACGAAGCTCTGGCTGCCCATGAACTTGCTAGACAAGTCATGAAAGCTCGCTCTCACAGTAAATTTACCCCCTTCTGTAAAGGTGACAAGGTTTGGCTACAAGCCCATAACCTGAAATGCCTTATCTCCCATCCGAAGTTCGCTCCTAAGTGAGAAGGCCCATTTACCATTGTCCAGGTGCTATCCCCGCTCATTTACAAACTCCGCCTCCCTCGTACCTGGAAAATTCACAACACATTTCACGCTTCCCTCTTATCGCCCTATTGCAAAAATGACGTACACGGCCCAAACTTCCCTTCTCCTCCCCCTGACCTCATTGACGGAGAAGAAGAGTATGAGATGGAAAAGGTGATCCGACACAAGGGAACCCCGAACAACCGATGCTTCTTGATCTGATGGAAAGGATACTTGGCCGAAGAAGACTCTTGGCTTCCAGAATCGGAGTTCAAACATGCCAAGGAAATCCTCCTAGACTATAAGAAGCTCCACCCCTCCGTCTTCCCTCCATCCTCTCGCCCACCACCATCTCGTCACAATGCCCAATGCCACTCCTAGTTGTTCTTCCTCTGTCGAAGCGAACGCCGGCTGGAACCCGCCTCCTGAAATCCCCCACCTTGAAACCTTAGACCATACCTGGGACAGCCCGTGGCCCCCCTCTCCTATCACTACCAAACCCATTGTCAACCCCCCCGTTTTGCCTCCCATCTTCGCTGCGACCCTTTCTCTTCCATTCAACAGGGACGTATGCTTTTGTTTCTTGATAACTCTAACCTTCGTATTGCCCTTCGAAACCATCTGGACCCTTCCTCCCCCTCTATTCCCTCTTTCGCATATACATTGAACTTTCACATCTTTGCTCCCATGCTGACCTCATCGCTGATGACACCGCCTGTGTGCACCACGCCTTCCGCATCACGGAAACCCACCATACCATCCGGGAACTCATTATTTCCGCCATGCATCAACTGGAGATGGACAACCTGACTTCAGATATTCAGCGCTACATGGAACATCTTAACACGAGATCTAACACTGATGAGCAATCCCCCAAGGCCTCTAGTGCCCCCCTGACCCTTGAGGAACTCGCTTCTATTGAGCGGACAGAAGTAGCATGGGAAGGTGAAAGGAATCGCCCTCTACCGGAGACCCACCCCCTTTACAACCACGCATGTTTCCACTGCCATCACCTCTCTCATATCTGGGCTAACTGTGTCTATTACTGTTGTCGTCACTGCAACCGACATGCCCCAGGCCATTCGGCATACCAATGTCCCCTCCTCCATCGCCGGTCTCCTGCTCCCCTCATCCCCTTGTCTTCCTCCTCCTCCCAGTCTTCTCGTCGCTCTTGCAGGTCTCATGCCTCCTCGTCCTCCACCTCTGCTCACCCTCTTGCCCAACGACTCTCGTCCCCTCCGATCCCCCATACCCCTCTCCCCATTCCCCCTCCCTCTGGTCGTCGTCATCGCCAACGTCTCCCTCATTCCAACGCCGAACTTCACCGACTTTCTGGTATGCCTGCCGATGGATCTCTGGACGTTGATGAAGAATGGGGATACCCGGACTATGATGCCTCAGCTATTGCTAACATGACAGGCTCCCCTGGTGGTGATCGCTGCATGGACCTCTAGTTCATCTCCTTTTTACCTTTTTGTTTCTCATTGCGATTTTGAATGTACTCCGGGGGTAATGTTACGATTCGCCCCTATTCTTTTCTCTTTGTCATCTATGCTTGTCATCATTGGCTTAACCCGATGCTTCCACTTCGATAGAGTGCTCTAGAACATACAACGTGTTCGTCGCACACCCTTATCTTTGTTATCTCTGTTTCCCTTTCTTTTCGAACATTCTCTGCTTAGTCATAGTTGTTCCACAACCTTCTATGACCTTCCATTGCGCAGTATATAAACCTAGGTACTTCATCTCTTGTACCTTAGCTTAGTTCTGCTCAATCTTACCTCATTCCCCTTATCATAACTCGCTGCTACCTCTTCAGTAGGCAGACTTATACTCGAACCACCTGCTATACGTCCTAGCAGGCAGAACCCTTGACCCTACAGGGCAAGTACCTCGCTGTCACCTCGAACCCTTGACCCTACGTTCCAGTTCTTTGAGCCTACACTCATTCCTACCCGGACCAAGCGTAACAATGACATCCCGATGACATCCCTGAATTGTTCCTTTACTTCCTAAGTGATCCTTCACTTCTGGAGTATTCCTAGAACATTTCTTGATGTCAAGTACTTCCGGTGCTTCCACTTCTGGTACTTCCGGAGATAGGGGCTACCAGAACTTCCTTTTTCGGAACACCAGTTCCGGAATAGGGGCTTCTGGAACTTCTGGAACTGACTAATCAATTACTTCAACATATATTATTTCTTGAACTATTATTTCCAGAATAGGGGTTTCCGGAACTACTACTTCCGGAATAGGGGCTTCCAGAACTACCACTTCCGGAATAGGGGCTTCTGGTCAGAAGTGCTAATCGACTGTTTCAACACTCCCCATCATTTGAAAGAATCATCATATATAAGAGTATGGTTTCAGAGCAATCATGTCTCTGATTTTGATGAACCTATCTCTTGTAAGATTCTTTGTAAAAATGTCCACTTTCTGTTCTCCTGTTCCTATATAAGATAGCCTCAGAAGATTTTCTTGGACACTTTCCCTGATGAAATGGTAGGGAATTGCAATGTGTTTGGTACAACCTTCTTGTACTGGATTTGATGCTAGAAATATTGCACCCTGATTATCCACATATAAATGAAATGGAGGTAACTCAATTTTGAGTTTGCTAAATAGTGATTTAATCCAGCTAAGTTGTTTGGCAGTTTCAGTCATACCAACATATTCAGCTTCTGTTGATGACAATGTGATCTTCCTCTGTCACCTAGATAACCATGAGACTATCCCATCAGCAAGAAATATACAATATCCTGTTGTTGACTGTCTAGTGTCAATATCACCTGCCCAGTCTGTGTCACTATACACCAGAAATCCTTGTTTAGAATTTCCTTTGTACATGAAGCATAAATCCTTGGTAGTAGCCAGATATTGCACAATGTACAATGCATGTTTGAGATGTTCTTCAGTTGGGTTGGCTGAGAACTGTGACATCTTAATAACAGAGAAGGCAAGGTCAGGTCTTGTTCCAAGCATGATGTATAACAATGATCCAATGACCAATTGATAGTGACTTCGGATAGAAGCATTAGATTCATTCTGGAGAGATTCCGGATTGTATCCAGCTGGAAGGGGAATGTATGCAGGTCTACAGTTTTGTAGATCAAACCTAGATATTACTTTCTCTGCATATGCAATTTGATCAAGTTTCAGAGTTCACTTGAGTCAATCCCTGGTGATCCTCATTCTGAGATATTCTTGGGCTTGTCCAAGATCCTGGCTTTCCCATCTAGCCATAAAGTTCTTCTTCTTTTGAAGTAGAAGTGTTTTGTTATTGCCCATGAATGAGGCATCGTCAACATAAATTGACATGATGACTATGTCACTTTTGTTGAAGTAGACATATACTCCCAGATCAGAATAGGTTCGTTTGAATCCCATTTTCAGAACCAAGTTGTGCAAGGCTTTATTCCATTGGAGTGCAGCCTGCTTGAGACCATAGATGGCCTTCTTCAATCGACAAACTTTAGTCTCTTTTCCTTTCTGTACAAAACCTTCTGGTTGTGTCATATAAATCTCTTCGTCAAGATCTCTGAAGAGGAAGGCAGTCTTCACATCTAGTGCTTCAATTTTCCAATCTTCCAAATCAGCTAGTGCAAGTAACAGTCTGACTGTTTCAAATCTTGCAACTGGTGAGAAGGTTTCCTCAAAGTCTATACCAAACATTTGAGTAAATCCCTTAGGTCCAGGATGGATACAGGTTTGTGGTGAAAACATACCAAAAAAACCACAGTTTTTTCCACAGCGATTTTTTGCCTCTTGGCAATTATTCAATTGGAGTTTGACACCTCACATGGACATATCGATATCGATGGATAAAGCTCATGGTGATGATGGTCGGTCTTAAAGCTGTCCCTTTGTGCACTACTGATCTATCATAGTTCTTCTCATTGATGATGATGAGGATGACGAGTCAACCATCTATAGTGAGCAAGTACAGACACTGGTGCTCATGTTTCACAAGCACATTTCAGAACTTGTCGTCACAGCGGTTGCAGCAGCCTCCCAAGCCGTTGTGTTGGCTGTCCAGAGGAAGGAAGCAATTCCCTATCATACATTGATTCTCACAGGCACAGGCTGGGTTAGTGAGCTCCTAAGTGGGCATCCAGAGTGGATTCATACCGAGCTTGGCATCCACAAGGATGTCTTTGAGGCTCTCATCACTGAGCTACAGGCAGCTGGGCACAGAGATTCAAGAAAAGGCCCCAAGCTAGAAGAACAACTTGCCATCTTCTTGTATATGTGCACCAGGCATGTTGGCAAGCGCTTCCAGTGGTCAAATCAGACGATCTCTAAGTACGTTGTTTAAAGTAAATGATGGAAATACTGATAGAACCCACAGGTATTTCAAAATAATGCTCACTGCGTTCTCCTCCCCTCTGATATACACGAAACATGTCCAGCTCCCTCATGCAGACAATCTGACACCAGAATTTATTGCATCAAATGATCAGTTTTACCCTTTCTTCAAAGACGCTATCGGTGCCATCAATGGTACTCATGTTGCGTGTACCCCATCTGCCGATGAATGTGAAACAGCCCAAAATCGAAAGGGCTTCACGTCACAAAATTGTCTTGTGTGTTGTAATTTCGACCTCAAGTTCACCTATGTATATAGCGGTGTGGGAGGGTCGTCTGCAGACACCTTCACTTTCCATGATGTGCAGACCAATGACCTCACGGTCCCGCATGGCAAATATTACCTTGCAGATGCTGGCTTCCCATTATGTCCTGAATTGCTCATACCCTATCATGGTCAGTGATGCCACCTTCAAGAATGGGGATGTTCTCAATTTCGGTGAGTATTTTTGATCTCTACTAATTTATTCTACTAATAGTAAAGGACAAGCCTGGGGAATTGTTGGGAGTACTTCAACTTACGCCACGCTCAACTATGAAATATTGTTGAATGGATCATTGGTGTTGTTAAGTGTCGTTTCTGAATTCTGGTCGTCCCCACTGAGTTTCATATGGACATTCAAGCTTGTATTCCACCTGCATGCTGTTGCCTTCACAACATAATTCAGACACTTGATGCAGGAGAGTTGGTAGACCTTGAACACAGTGTCGACGACCAACCACTGGCAGGGCCCAATGGCCCTGGGGGGATCTATGGAACACTGTATCAGTAGGCAGACATGTATTCGAAATCGTGACATGGACACATTGTATAATGACAAGACTATGGCAATTTCGGGGCCTGCATGACCTCCAAGACCCTCCTCTTGACCCATGCGACCCGAATGCCAGTGTGTCGTGGTGATGTCTCCTCAGAAAGAACCAGGTATGTATGTGTTGACATACTCTGTGTTCCTCTCAAATAGCTCAATCATCGTTGTGCACTCTCCATCATCCAACATATTGGCTTCGAGATCAATCAGCCGCTTGATGGCTGTGGCTTGGGGATTGGTAGGAACATCCTGTCTGATGGTGGGGGGGTTCACAGCCTGGGCTTGGATGACCTGGCAATAGGATGGTGGGGGAAGATTTGACATGGCTTCACTAAATGCTGCAATGCTGCACCGAAAAGTATCATTGATGGAATTGAGTTGGTCACCGATGTTATTGACAGCCAAATGCACTGTACCAACAGTGCGGCGCTTCTGGGATGAGCGGCCAGATCCAGATTGAGTCACACCTGATGATATGGCTGAGGTACCGTCGTCGGTGGCTTTATGTTTACCAGCAGATGTCTCACTGCATGTAAATTGAGAAGTGTCGATGATGGTGTTATCTGGTGTCAAATTGGTGTGGGGAAGTGATGCAGGTGGGGGGGGGACTGGGGAGGGATGAAGAGAAAAGGTGATTGGCAGAGGGGCAGGAACCGACGGAGCTGTCAGAATGGCACCAATATTTCCTAATGTACCATTGCTGCTATCGTCATCACTAGATCCGCAAGATGGTATGCCAGTTGCTTGAGTTTCTTCGGTAGATGTAGTGCAGTTGTCGCACATTGCAAAGAAACTATGCGCTCGGGTGTTGTGAGTTGAAATGAATGACTTGAGGCTTTTGTAGTATGGCCAGCCCTTATTCTTGAATGGGGTGGCAAGTGGATTGTGCTGTGGAGAGAAATTTGAGATTAGCATGTGTTTTAGAAAGGTCAGATAGACATACATTGACATAGCTGGTCCAAATGGTTTCAGCTTCATCACCAATGTTAGTGCCAAGTTCTTCTGAGTAGGTAAACCCGGATGCGTTGGTTGCAAGCTTGTGAATGACATCAAATGTCTTCCTAAGCTGATTAAAAATAAATATATTGGATTGATAAATGATGGAGACGTATGTACCTGGCTCCATTTCTCCTTGCAAGATGCTGGTGTCTTTGGCCCTCCCTTGGCTGGGTTCGCCATTGCCTCTGATGTGGAGATCAACTGCCAAAACATTCTCTTGAAATTGAGGTTTTGACCGCCCTCGGCCTTGCAGGCAGAAATGAGCTTGATCAGAATTCTCATCTCATCTTTGCTCCATGAGGCTGACAGAGTAGTGGATTTTGCTGGCCACTTGCACTTAGACTTGTTGGATGGTGAGGTTGGTGCCATGTCGATGTTGGGGCTGTCAGCCCAGGCTGCCCTTGTTATCTGAGGTGTTGGACTCCGCCTGAATAATTGCCAAGAGGCAAAAAATTGCTGTGGAAAAAACCATGGTTTTTTTGGTATGTTTTCACCACGAACCTGTATCCATCCTGGGCCTTAGCAACATAACGTGCCTTTGTCTGTCCATCACTTTTCTTGACAAACACCTATCTCCCTGAAATGGATTTCTGACCTGGAGGTAAATCTGTGAGATCCCATACATGTCTGTCTTTCATTGACTTCATCTCCTCATCACATGCATCGAACCACTGTTTTTGTTCATTCCTAGGCAGTTTGAAAATATCTTTGTATTGTCTCGGTATACCAAATACCAGTGCTGCCTGGAACATTAGTGCTTTCATGAAGTGTGCACTCATCTCCTTAGCTCCTTGTTCAATTTCTGGGAAGTCAAAATCATCTCCCTGCTGTTCAATCTCAGTTGGAGGTAAATCTCCATAAGCATTGTCTGGTATGACCCTAAACTTTGGGATTTGTCCAGATCTTCTTATAGGTGCAGGAGGAGGATGTGGAATTCTTCTGGGAGCTCTTGGAGGTGAAACTGGTCTTTGTGGTGGAGTGATAGGAGGTTCTGGTGCTTCCAGTACTTCCGGAGCTTCCAGAATTTTTTGTCTTTCTGGTCGTTGTTCCGGGTCAGGATCTTGATTGGGATACAGATCTTCCATAGGTATTTTGATTTCAAGGCTGTCTTGATCTTGGGCATCCCCTTGATCATGTTCCTCTTGATCTTGATATTCCAGATCGTTGTTGTCATCTTCTGGGATTAGTACATCATCTAGTTTGTCATACTCATCAGAACATTTCGGGAAGGAAAATTCATTGAAAGTAGCACTACTTGCAATTACCATC
>JBBPMV010000406.1:0-16943 GCA_038090495.1 Heimioporus retisporus | reverse complement strand
CCAAGGCCGGAACGTTCGGTGTCCCAGACCCGTGGTCACGAGTGGCGCATGCCAGCCTGTCAGAAGCGCTGCACTGGCAAGAATGCGACCCAAGACCCTGACGAGCCTTGGATATGTAGGGTATCTCTTGACCTCGCTCCTAGTCGATCTGCTTGAATGGAGCAATATCTGATCAAGCGGACCAAAATTGGTCAAAGTGTGTCTGCGTGCATTGAATCCTCCGCCTCCAAGCACATGCAAGCAACCCGCACCTCTCAGACTTTCACATTACGGTGTCTCTCATGACGAGAGTCCCTCCCATCCTTGCAATCTACGTGACGCTCTGATTATCGCCCCACTTTCCTTATTTGATCATTCTTGGGATAGAATCCACATCCAAAAATGTTCCATTCGCCTTATCAGATCTGGAAACAAGGTCGGGAGCATTGCCTTCGTCATCTCCAAGGCAGCACATAGATCCCTGAGATTGGTTTTTTTTACTATGAGTGGCGTCGGTCGAGCCCTCTGCAGTGTATTTGGAAATGTCAGAGACGTCGAGTATGATGTACGCGGCGATACGCTACCGGAGGCCAAGATAATGACCCCTATGAGGGTCTGGTACGCATGAAGTTGCGTCCGGACTGGTGTTTGACCTGGTGGCATAGATGTCTATTGACATGGATGTACTAATGCACAATGTCTATCTTCGGGAGGTATGACATCAATGTAGGTCACATATCCCACTGCCATCCGAAGAATATAATGTTGTCTGCATAACCGCTTCGTATAGTGTCTCCCCTGTGGAATACATGCTGTTGTGCGGTGTTGAGCAAGGATCGAAACGGGATACGGACATAATCATACGCTTGATCATTCGTTTACCAAACGTCAAGTAAGGCGGAGTTCCCTTCATTGCATGGAGCGCGACGACAGTATTTTCATCGCCTTCCGGCCGTATACAGCCATCAGCGACAACTCTTGAGAAGTCGACCAAACCCAGAGATGGTGCCAAAAGACCGGACCCCAACTGTGGCAACGATATGCTGATTTCCCCCCAGTTAGTGTAGGTCGTACGGCGAAAGACGTATATAAACACGTAGACTACGTACCTTTCCAATCCTTCCCAGGCGTCATCGGCGGCGGGTAAAATACGATATATAGTTTGATACGCTTCCGTATTGAGTACCTCCAGAACGATCGGCTCGAACACCACCAGAACTAGCTTGCTGAGCGGGATTGTTCGGCGCACCGGTGCCTTGCTCGCGGCGTCGCCCTTGAGATGGTGTGTACCTATCGAAGGGAAGATGGTGAAATTACACAGTTACAGCAAGTAGCAGACACACTTGTTAGATGGCAGAGAAGTAAGGCCAAAGTCTGGTTTCCCCATCGCAGGAAGAAGACGCTGGGTAGCAAGAGCGAGGCTAATGCGGTGGGTGGCCCTGCCAACTTTTGCGGCGGAGTTTCAAAGAATTCCTCGAACGTCCCACGGGGTCCCGATCTCATACTTCCTCGATATACGAGTTACAACCTTTTTGCTGCCTCCATTTCACCCAGTCCCCACAGGCCGCACCATGGAGACCCTCGACATGCAAGGCCTTGGTCGGAGTTTTCAGCCCTCTGCTCGACATCTTATTCCTGTCATCTCGTCGAACACGCTACGCTATAACAGGTCCAATTCGTGAGTGAGCTTTCTCCTTGGCTTACTGATGCTCGTCAGATGTACCAGGATATATTGACGTACGTATATCCCTCCAGCACCCCACCTTCCCACCACGTCCTCAATGCGGGCCCATCCCGTTGCGGTCGCAGCGAGTCAGTATGAAACTTTACCTCACTTGGCTTTGTGGCTGAGACAGCAGAAGATGCAGATGGTCGCGTTATATACATCCAGAGGGACAGCCTTATTTTGTGATGACCGACGAGTTCGAATTTGCTGTCGTCACTCCCACCAGTATCGAGGAGACACCCCTCGAAGAGCAAATCCTGGCATATGCCCGATTGGCGAACAGGGAACTACAACGCTATGCCATAAATATCCCGTCCCAATGCGAACTGGTCTTGGAACTCGCGGAAGACTCTATATTGTGCAACTATTATTTCGTGGATCACCTCACAAAAACCTTGTTCTGGCTGACGGATGTGAATTCGGAGTCGCTTGGGATACCTCCAGCAAAGTCTCTCTCTCATCTTGGTACAACCTTTTCCTATACTTTGAATGCGCCCCTACTCACTGTAGCGTAGAGCCCATACTACAGGGCTACTACTGGGTTTATATTGAATACTTTCCTATGCATCATCAGTCCCGTGAAAATGAACACAGACAATCTCTCGACAATCTTCGAACTATTATCTCTCACGGTCTAGCTGGTATGATGAGTCTGAAGTACCTGCTTTAGTCCGACTGATCATTTATCTTGCAATCAGATAGACTGACGTCGAGGACATCAACGTTCGCGTACTCCGCAGACCAATGCAAACAATTTCTGGGTCTGCTTTCGAAACGAGGTAGACCACCATCATCATCATCCATCTCTTCGATATCGCTCATATCAATATCCCATGGCAGGAGTTGACGTTGACGGATACACGCTCTGTTACGCGGGTAAGAATCACTTTCAATGTTGATCTATTACGTCTCCTGATCATCCTTCAGCACGTATCACTGGTGCAATAAGTATGAGAGGGGGCTTGGATAATAATCCCTGATGCTAACTCCAATTTCTCAGTGAACCAGCGTTTCAACACGTTCTACGCCCAGGAGTTTGCACAATTGGATCGGCAGCAATATGCCCCTGATTCTTTCGAACACCAACGGATATGGACAGCAGCCAATTTACTGATGTGGTACACCCCGCATTACTACAACACGCTCCTAGATGATATTTATGCAAATGGATCCGTGTCGGATCAGTGGATTCATTTTCTGTCGCTCTGCAGTGCAGATTGGAGGGATAGCCTGTCATGGGTATGTCACATATTGAATTTGAGCCAGGTTCCCTAAACTCTTTACCTATAGAGTTTCCCCGTCTTGATGTGAGTCGAACATCATTAACCCTTACTTGGTGCGATAAAAGGCAACGATTACAGTGTCAGTGCTCTGTTCATGATGGTGGGAGGCACCACATCTACCGGAATCCCTCCAGTGCTTTGTAGCTCAATAAGTATTTTTTCCGCCTCCTGTCTCCACCTATGGCATCGTTCGTTCACTGAGGCCAGCCCCTCCATCGGCGTGCGTCGTTCTATACCCTGGTTGGCCCCCGTTTTCACCATTTTCACCATTTTCCCTCTAGATTTACTACATCCGTCTTGTTAAATCCGACACTGTCGGATTTCTCCTGCTATCGTTCGTCTTCAGTCTTCCCAGGGCAGGTTATCTCTGGAGCATTTTATTTTTTATGGTCCAATTCCTCCTTGTTGCTTACCATAGAGGTAGCACGCTGGCGGTGGTTGTGGCCGTATGCATCCTGCTCTGCATACTGAGTTTGGTGTGGCAGGTAGTATTCCCGGAGGAGAGAAGCGTGCTATCTCTCTTCCGGTCTTTCGCTTCCCTCTTTAATCCGCGTCTTCGTTTAGCGGACACGCGTGACGCGGACCTCTCAGCATGAGCGTGCATTCGTTTGTAGTATACATATATACCCAACACACTGGATTGTCACAATAGATGTTGTACAATAATTGGGAAGTCTAGCGACCGAACTGCGGATAGACAAACATATACATACACATCAATCGTGCCGACTCGTTGGTCACCTTCGCTTGCCAGAGTGCCCCAGTCTCTCGGAGGTGGCCTCACCCCGTTCGTTCGGGAGCTGGAAACCCTGCCGGGCGTAAGACTGGCCACCACATCCCGGGCGGATGTCTTGCTCAGATCACTCGTTGCTTGCCAGGCTCGGCGATATCTGGGTAACTTGGGGTGAATCGCAGACCCGGATGACCTGCCCGTGTCCGTCATGGCTACGGTCTTCGCACGAGACTCGAGGTGCTCTGCAAGGAAAGCTGCGGAGGTACCAAGCAGTCAGCACTCGCATATAAGCGTCCGTTTACCGTCGGCAGGACAAGACTTGTCTGGCCGGTTCGGGGTCTTGTTTCTAGAAAATAGTAGCAACGACCTTTTTCTTCGTGAGATAACCATGTAGGGAGGCCGTCCCAACAATACCTGATCCGTCCCGCATAAGTATGGTGACCAAGGATGATGGTTTGCATACGCATCAGTATGTAGCATAATGTATTTAGTGAGTGTCGCTCTCCTTTGTGCGTGATGATGTCTCATAATTCCTATGTGGACAGTCTGATATACCGGAAGTGCTACAACGTCCGTCGTGTTCGGCGGTCGGGTACTAAACCTCACCTAAGTTAAGCTGATTGCATGTACGGCCGAACACAGCAACCGGATGCGTGGCAATAATTTTCGGATGTTCAGACGTTCGAAAAGGCTCACCGGGATCATCATCGATCCCCCCAGACTCTGAAACAAGCTGCAAGCAAACCGGATAAGCGCTCGTCACATCCGAGATGCTATGGCCCCAGCACTGGAACACGAAAGACACCATTAGCTGTTAAATCGCCGTTGTTAGTGCACAGCCTCCTTGATATCACGCTCGAACCTCTGATCGTGCCAGGGCTGCGCAATGCGGACAAGAGTCCAGAGTCTCACAGAAAAAAGGATCCCTCCGTGCCCAACGGCTTGCCAGCAATCATGACCTAGAACATGAGTGGTTGGGGAAACTACAGTCAAACGGGCGCGTTGGGTTTGGTGTAGGTTTATCACTTGTGTGGAACCGTGTCTCTCCAACCACTAGCATGATCGGGAAAGGGTCAGAAAGAGATCGATATGCATGATTATTCATAGTAAGGAAAACATCTGTGCCATGGGGATCTAACACGGTAGAACGGAATGGTGAACCTCGGAACGAGGATCGCCGTAGCCGGTAGCCGTGGGGGATCGGAATCAGTAGGACGGAGTGGTGGAGCTTGGAATGAGCATCAACGCGGCTAGCGCCATAGATGTCCTTCTGTCGATACAAAGGAGCAGGGCACGTAAACCCAGAGGAACTAGTCCTCAAAGATAACCCCCAAAACACTGTAGGGCGCAGTGACCTTCACAGCGGCTAAACACCTGGCTTAGATGGTCTCAGCGCAAAGAGTCGAAAAATCGGTACGCACTGCCTTCATCCCATCCCATATCCCTTCATCTGTCGCATCAAGCACGACACAGTATGTTCATCGAGTCCCACCGGAAGCACCCCCAGTTGGTCGGGTTGGTCGTGTACTGGAAGGCTTGCTGCAGGAAGAGGTCTCAGTGCTGAACCAGGAAGGATTCGAAGGAATTATACACACCCAATAGGTTTAGCAATTATGCCAGAGTCGGGCTTCCCCATCGACAAGAAATGCAGTAAAGAAGTAGCGTTCGACAGTTGAGGGCGGGCGGAAGGAGCTTCGGTCGATCTCCGACCCATGCGCCGACAGCGGAGCCTCAAAACAATGCAATGTAGTAGTAGTAGGCACTGTCGCGCAGGAAGTCAAAGAAAATACCATTAAAATGCTAATATAATTACGGCTATAAGAAACAGGCGAAGTATAGGCACCATAGTACCCCTACGGTTCGGTAATCTATGTGTTGCTGGTACTAATGCAGTTCACGTCGGATGCCAACAGGAAACTGCCTGCCAATTGCCGAATTGCCGAATTGCCTCGTGGTAGGCACTTGCTTCCGCAGATATACCTACTTCCACCCGGCTTTATCATGGATCCTCTCGGTTCGAATTTCCAATCCACTGCTGAGCTGGATCTCGTTCCTGTAATCTCGTCCAATACCCTGCGCTACAACAGATCCAGCTCGTAAGTTCGCTTACTGGCACTCGTAACTCGTCAGAGAGACTCTACTCACTCGACCTTTTCAGCATCCAGCCTTACTACCATATTCTTGATGCAGGCCCTTCTCGTCACAACAGCAAAGAGTGAGCACGAACCATTGGTTTCACTTGTTTTTGCAGCTCATACGGCATTAGATCCAGTTGGCGGCGTCTAGTACACCCAGAGGGTCAGCCATATTTTGTGATGACCGACAAGTTTGAATTTGCAGTCGTTACTCCCGCAAACATCGAGGACGAACACACTGAGACGCGAATTATCGACTACGCTAGATTAGCGAGCAGGCTACTGCAATATTACGCTATCAGCGTCCCATCCCAATGCGAGCTAGTCTTGGAGCTCGCGGACGACCACACATTCTGCAACTATTATTTCGTGGACCATCTTGCGCAAAAATTATTCTGGTTGGCGGACGTAGATTCTGAACAGCTCGGTATACCCCCAGCGAAGTCGCTCTCTCATCTCGGTGCAGCTTTCTTCTAACCTTGAGCCGCACTCCCGCTAATTACAGTGTAGAACCTATGCTACAAGGTTATTATTGGGTTTATATTGAATACTTTCCTATGCATCATCAGTCATGCGAGAAGGGGCACAGAGAGTTTCTTGACGAACTCTACAACATTCTCTCTCATGGCCAAGCCGGTATGAAGTACCATAAACCAGTGTTACGGTTCCGCTAAACAATATTACGGACAATCAGATAGACTGACATCCACGACATCGACCTTCCCATACGCTGCTGACCAGTGCAAACAGTTCTTGGACCTGCTTTCGAGGAGAGGTAGAATCATCATTTCATATTTTCAATATTGCTAATAACAATCTGCACTACAGGAGGTCGCATCGATGGATACACGCTCTGTTTCGCAGGTAAGAATTATGTTACTCCCGCTTTTACATTTCATCCTAATTACAATGCAGCACGTATCATGGGCGCGATAAGTATGAAAGTGGCATCTTTGGAAACGGCCCTAACGCCAACTTATATTTCAGTGAACCAGCGTTTCAATACGTACTATGGCCAGGAGTTTGCACAGTTGGATAGGCAACAGTATGCTACTGATTCTTATGAATGCCAGTGGATGTGGGCCACAGCCAATCTACTGATGTGGCGAACGCCATATCACTACAATATACTACTAGAAGACATTTACGCAAACGGAACAGTATCAGATCAATGGGCATATTTCTTGTCGCGCTGCGTGGCTGACTGGAATAACTGTCTATTATGGGTATGTCTATGTCTGACTATGGACAAGCTTTCCTGATTTTTTTTGTATGAAGTGCTTCCCGGTTTCGATGTGAGTTAAAAAACAACTAGCCTGGTGCTTTGCTGAAAGGGTATGATCACAGTACTGGTATTCTCCTCGTGATTGTGGCAGGTAACATATCTGTCGGAATCATGCCGGTTCTTTCTAGTTCAATATGTATTTTTTCCGCCTCCTGTCTACATTTATGGCATCGATCGTTTATGGAGGGCAGTCCCGCTAATGGCGTTTGTCCTTTGATATCACCTTTGAGCCCTCATTTCACTGATTTCACACCAGATTGACCACATCCGCCTTGCCAAATCTGACACTACTGGCTTCCTTTTGCTGTCGCTCGTATTCAGTCTTCCTAGAGCAAGCTACATCTGGAGTGTCTTACTGTTCATAGTCCAATTTTTCCTTGTTGCATACCATAAGGGTAGTCCACTAACGATGTTACTAGTGGCCGGATTGTTCATGGTTTTCGTATTTTGTTTGGTGTGGCAAGTGGTATTCCCGGACGAGGGAAGCATGACATCTCTCCTCCAATCTTTCATTTCCCTTGTTAACCCTCGCCTTCGTTTAGCGGAAACGAACGAGGCCTTCTCAGTATGAGCATGTATGCACATAACTACTTGTCTTTACAGGTCATGTACATCATATTACACTGCGTGCAACAAGGAACGAACCGACTTGTTCATCATTACTTCCTTTTAACGGGGGTGTCTGCGTCTCTCCACACAGGTTTCATCCCCGGGCCACTCATCCGGGCTGCTGGAAATCCGCTTGGCCTCGGGTTGCTCGATGACATCCCACCACCGCGGACGGGTGTCTTGCTTAGACGAGTCAATGACCTCCCCCTCGGTGGTGTGCTAAATAATGGCACCGGTCCACCTACGCGTGCAGCTGGGGTGGGGCCACTCAACGGTGTTGGGGCAACAGTGGTCTGCGATCCGGATCCCACTGCGCTCGTCTTCCTCACAAGTGTATCGAAAGCCATAACGACCTTCGGGCTCAACGAATCTGTCGAGCACTCTTTCGCGAACTGAGGGTCCAGCCAGCAGCACTCCATGACCGCCCATTGGTCGTCAGTCAGACGAGGCGTGTCTGGCCTTTTCGGGGTCTCGTTTCTAGAGATGGCAGCGACCACCTCCTCTTTCGTGCTATAATCGTGGTAGGGGACCTGACCGGATAACACCTGGTCCATCTCGCATAAATACGGTTGCCAAGGATATTGGCCTTAGGTCACGTACTAGCAACATGATTCCACCAAAGGAATAAATGTCGCTCTCCTTCGAAAATCTCGAGTCGGGCTCATTTCCTGCCGCGAGCATTTCTGGTGTCGCCCATCGAAGGACCTCGATGTCCTGTCCCAGCTGAGTAAATGCTGATGCGTCCTCGTCTGGTAAAGTTATGCGGCTAAAGTCGGAAAGCAGAGCAATTCCGTGTGCGTCAACAGCAATATTTGACTATCAATTAGTTTGCATGAGGCATGCACAATAATGGACATGTGAGCATGGAATCACATACACCAGATAGGCCACCATATGAAATGTCTTTTGAATGCACTGTTTGATGTGAAACAAATTAAAAATGATGGAAAACCTCACTGAAATAAGAGCTGCTCACAATAGTGGAGACCAGATGCAATGCCAGTAAGCTGTAACATTTGTTGGAATCCTCATCTAACTGTGCAGTAGTTGAACATACCAAGGTAAGCATTTGATCATCTGTAAGCTCTCCATCCATGTGTTCCAGATAGGACATCAGTGTTCCACTTTCAGGCCATGGTAAGACCATGATGAACTGCTCATGGTCCTCAATTGTCCAGATTAAAGGTAAGATATTGACATGATCAAGCTCTGACCATGTATCAACCATACTTTGCACTTGCTACAAAAATTGGTTAGGACAACTGAATGACCATCCCCAAAGGCTATGACAACTCACCTTTTGTTTCTGAGAGCAACCACTATCTCTGGATTGCTCAATGTCAATAGACCTGATTACAACCTGATAATTATGCTGGGTACACAGATACACAGGAGAGTACATTTATACTTACCTTGATAGTCCCATGAGGGACACAAAGAGTACCCAGGTAGACATCTTCAAATAAGTGTCTTGAGAAAGATACATTCTCAGCATGGACTTTCTTGACACAGTCAGTAAGATCCACAGGTGACCCCTTGGCAATGCCAAAATGGTGCAGGGAATGAACATAATCTCTTGGATAGACAACTCCTGGTAGATCTCATTAGCATTATGAGCATCAGAAAGAACAAGGGAGTTACCATTATACATGATGATCAAATAATGCTCCAGCATGAAGGAGTCAAGCATTGTCTCAACTTCCTGGAGCCTCTGTAACTGTCCCTACACAACCAATCTGAGTGTGAATAAATGTTACACATTCAGAAATGACAGACCTTAAGCAACATGGCCATCCATAGTGTGTCATGTGTTATTGCTGCACCAGCAGAAGGCTGCTGTGGCATAAATTAGCAATCACAATATTGTCAGCTTTACCACCCCAAACCTTTGCCAATAGGTATTGGTTGACAACTTCCAGTGGATGAAAAGCCTGATAAACATTTTCTTAATTTCCAAGTTTAACACATGGATTGAGACCACTTACTGCAGAAGTTGGTGGTATGCATTGAATAACTGCAGTACTTTCAAGAGCAAGTGCTTCTGCTGTCATATTTGTACCCCTAGATTTGTTACCATGTGGGCTAAAGGGTAGAAAACGAGTAAAGCGATTGTTGTTTGGCTTTTCATGGATGCGCTGCGACGTTATGGTTTTACTTCCCTCTGATTGTTCCTGAGGAACAGTAATGGAAGGTCGCTGGTGGCGCATACTATCTTTGTGAGTGATTGCAAATGATTGGATAAAGATAGTCTGATTGTCCTTTCCTTGGCGTTCAACTGGAGGTCCGGTTTTGTAGGCAAAGCGACCTCGAGGTGCCCAGTGAGAGCTTGCCACCTGGAGCTTGGCATCTTCTTCCACCAACTCACAACAAACATGAACCACCTGATCATCTTTTCTATTAAAGGACACCAAGGACCATGAACGGGTTTTGCAGAGTCCCGTGATTAGGTGGAGTGTGCTAGGCTTTGAGCCAAGGTCTTCGCCGGCAAGATTAAACCAGGTAGATCGCAAATGAGGATTTGCGGCCACGGCCTTGAGAACCGACTTATCTCGAGGACGTAGCTTGAAGCATCGCGCACCCTCGGGCACAATGATATGTGCACCATCCTTTGATAAAGAAGCAGTATACTGCGTGATAGAACGGCTACCGGTGATCAATAAACCGATTCGACAAAGGTACATAGTCACAAGAGACAATTCACCTGCGAGCTTCGGCTTGCGGACTAGTGTAATACTCTGTCCTTCCCCCTCCGTTGCGCCAGGAGGTCTCCGGAGAGGAAAAGACATGGCCGTGATGAAACGTTTCGTCGATATAGATGTCTGGTGCCGGAACCAACCCATAGCCTGCCAGGGAACGATCAGGTGGGTGGTATATATTGAAAATAGTATGGAAGTGGCCGTCTTCGTGGTCAATGGTGCCGACGTCTCCAATTTGAAGTCCTTTATCTTGTCGATCTTGTGGTAGCAAGATGGGATCGGGATACCACAGGGGGTAGCCTTCTCGGAATCCATGTCTTGCAAATTCATCTTGTTTAGATGGAGGCGGTGTCGAAGGATGCATCTGAGTAAGCTGTTTCAAAGTGCAGTTCAGTGATGTAATGGCATTTTGTGGAAATGACGGACAGATATCCGAATCTTCGAGTCTACTCCGCGTTAGGATGAGGTGGCGGTGAACAGATTTGAAGCAGATACTAGTACGGGATGTGGGTTACTGAGAAGTGGGTGCCACGAGAGAACTCACACTTTGAGGTAGGCGGCGTCGCAGACTCGGAAAGAAGGGGCGACAAGCACAGAGAGGGAAAGGTCGCACTGGCAGAAAAGAAGGGAAACCCAACACGCCAGAGGATCTGAATACAACGAGATCCAGCAACCCAAACTTGCGGTACAAGGAGTTAGTGAACGATACGTATCAAGTTAGGCTTGAGTGCGATGTCCGTGCGTGAAACAAAATCGCGACCTAGGCTGGACGGAATTTACTGAGCGAGGAGTGGAAATAAGGGAAATAAGCGCCGGTCTGAATGTCTTTCCATAGCACGTTTTCGCATAGCTGTGCGGCGAGCGACAAGGATTGCTGCAATCACTATACATAGTGTTAGTATCGGGCCGGTATACAGGCATTGCACTGATTCCATAAATCCTGCTTCACAGCTTATGGTATAGCACTTCCGTGTGGTGCATGCTACGAAGAAATTCCTCGCATCTCTACTATCCTTATTCCCAGAAGTACTAACTTTATTATTCGTCTGACTCCGGACCCGGAGTGGGCTACCTGCCAACAGATCGATCTGCACTCATAGACGACTGGGGTTGGCATATCACTGGCGAACATTCACTGGATAAGAATGGTTTCTGCTCACTCGGGTGTTCGTTAAAGTTCTGTCATACTCTTCGTCACAGACGTACATCCCCGAGCTTTAAACAGGATATTGCGCTTTCGGCAGCTCTGAAAGCTCAGTGCTCGAAATTGATGTTCCTTGAATTCTGTCAACGCGTGTGATAACTTTGTCTTACTCACCATCTTCGGTTGCGCGTGTGTTGTCGCGCTCAAACATTCTTCCTTGACAACTTCACCTTGTTATAGCATCGTTTACCGCATTCATGTCCCAGAAACTGGGAACTTGCACCTGTTTCTCGTAGACCCATGCACCAATCAAACCACTTCGATTCGCTCATCAAGCATCTCGCCACTCAACTCGACTTAATTTCAACTGAGTTTTTATCACGCAGACGCACTCACGCATCGCCAGCCTTGTGTTTTGCCTCTCTGCTGCTAATCGGCATGCATAACATCACCCTAAGTGTTGCGAAATTAAATTTTTCTCAAGACGAAGGGATATAACATACTTTTACTAGTACTGGAGAATAACTTCCGTTCTCGCGGACATCTGAGGAACTGAGAGAGTGCCACCTTCTGTTCCATTGGTGGCATTTGATGCATGGTTGAGCATTCTGCTGGCGGACAGATGTTGTTCCGAAGAGCGTTACTTGTAGGGTCATTTCAGCATTACCAACGTGCAAGGTATAGAATGTCTTGAGACACGGACCATAATGTCACATTCTTACTCCCTCTTCCCCGAAGCCTTGAACTTGACACAGTCTGGCAGGGCGTTGAGGGTAGATCGGGAATTGTTGTGTGGAATGGGTAGAAAGACGTTGATATAGTTGGGTGCGGTCAAATGGGTGTGGGGGCACTTGATGGGGGTTGGGAACGAAGATGAAGTAAATTCGCCGCCTGCGACAACTTGAGCGTGAGTGCAAAATTTATTCAAACTCATTTGCAGGATGCCAACTTTTGCCAGCAAGGTGTGGCGATGGATAGGTATCTTCTAGCCCTTTTGGGCCCCATAGGCATGGATTGAAAGAGGTTTCAGGTGATGCGTCGTGCCTGGGCGCTTATACCCCATTGTTGAAAACTTGCTGGTGACAATTGGAACGATCATCTCATGGACGATACGAGCGACCCATCGATGGCTGTACAATTTGGATCGTGAGTTCGACCATGTTCTTTGAGCTACTAGCAGAGATCTTCGTGTTTGGTAATCTCCTTCTCACAGACGAATTGATCAGTCGACACCCACCTTTGATAGGTCTCTACCGTCAGTGTTACTTTCGTTTCTGGTGGTCAAAATCGCAAGGAAGCTGAGTTTGTGGCACAGAAATCCGGCAATCGATGCTCTAGATCAACTAAGTGATGCAGAGTATCGGCGACAATTACAATTCGTAACGTCGTATGTTTTTATTGCATCTTATGCCGCTACTTGTGGTTGTGACAGTTTGCCTAGTTCAGCCAATGTTCTTGATAGGCCCAGATACGATTACTCCACTAATGGGTAAGCGCTATAATCGTTGTTGTGTTCGGAACTAAGGAAATGCTACCATAGCGATGAGAAACTGGTCGAGGTTCTTCGGACTGAGATATTTTCCCATGTGTTCAGCAGACTGCCTTATCGCCTCATCAACCTTCGGACGGGGGCGTTTGAACTCCAGGATAGATCAACTGTAGCGACATATCTCACATCATTCGAAAAGCTTGTGGATGGGGTCGAGAAAATCAAGAAGATGGAGCACGAAGCATTCAGGGATCCGGGTCTTAAAATGTCGTCCCTCAAGCGAGATCAACTGCGCGACGATGCTATTGCCAGATGGATTCAGGATGTGACAAGGTATTCTATCCTCTCACATACATGGGCACGCAGGGAGCTCTCATACGAAACTTTCGACGGTCAAAAAGATCTGTCTGGCTCACACCTGCATCAACAGGATGCTGACGAGATTCGGAGCTTGACAAAACTACACAACTTCTGTCATGTCGCCAAGGAGTATGCTGACTTTGCCTGGGCAGACCATGCCTGCATCAACAAACCCAATTTTTCCGAGTTGGACGAATCCATCCGCTCGATGTTTTCCTGGTATCGCAACGCGGTAATTTGCATCGTCCACCTTGCAGAGACGGATTCCCTCCTTGACCTTGTTTACGGTCGTGATCGGTGGTTCACACGTGGGTGGACGTTGCAGGAACTTCTTGCCCCACAGCGAATCAAGTTTTACAACAAAAATTGGTATCCTTTGACCAACTTACCCAATGACAAAATTTCCGAGGAGGACGAGAGGAAGTTTAGGCTGCTTAACCAAAGTCTGTCTCGTCAGGTCGAGCTGCTTACCAGTACGCTTCAAAGGCACACTGGTATACCCATGCAGCATATCCGTTGCTTCATTCCAGGAATCCATCACCCATCGCTGCCCGAGCGTATGAGATGGGTTGCTCAAAGGAATACTACGAAGGAAGAGGACGAATCTTACTCGTTGATGGGCATATTCGATGTCAATGTCTCCACCGCTTACGGCGAGGGCCGGGAACGTGCTTTTTTCAGGCTATTCCGGGCGATTCTTGAAGTTGGATACCAACAAGGCTGGCTCATTTGGTCCGGTAAATCTATCTCGGCCTCCATCCATCCGTCGCGTATGATTCCTTCTTCTCCAAGTTGCTATACTTGTCTCGGGCCGTATGGACCTAAAGGGGAGACGGAAGCGGCATTCGACGAACATGTTGGGTTAACAAACCTTGGTTTGCGAATGACGGTCTTGTTCGTTCCTGCGGAGATCAAGGAGTCAGGGGAACTCTCCAGATATCACGATGACATTCCCCCTCATATTTCCATTGCCTGCCCATTAATATCTGACGAAACTGTCGAGATATCCAGCATCACGCGTTCCAGTGACATCACGCATCCGAGCCAAGAGGAGTTTGCGCTTGGGGTACTCAATGTCAACCCAGAAGGGGATTTTTCTCAATCTCCAGATCGCCTATATGCTGTCCTCTTGCATAGGATTGTTTCTCTAGGGTCGACCGTATGTGGGAAGTGGACAAAATGTGACACGGATCAAATCATCACTCTCCGGCGTCATGACAGATTTAAGATACCTATGGTCAAAATCGGGGGAGCAAGTATAATACCCCAGGGTATGTTTGCGAAAAGTATGGCAGAGCAAGTCCAGGCACGTTTGAGTTTTCGGACAATGTATTTATGATAATGGATGTAAGCACTTTTTCACCGTTACTGATCACTGTCAAGTTGACCTCATCGCTTTCCACAGTATCTGATATTTCCGGTTTTACTGGCTCAGGGTGCTGAACCCGCGTTGACGAAGTCAGGGAAAAACACTGAAAATGATTAGAAAAACGAATGGACTATCTTCTGAAAATCTTAGTTGTGCGTCTCAGATATCGAAGGCGGTGAGAAAATGATATGTCATTATCAAAATACCGCACTATGACAATGGAGGAATGTATGGTGCATCAATATTGTACGTTCACTCGAGAAGAGTTCGAGGATGTCCCCAATTGTCATCCATTTAACCCGAAGGGGAAGGGAATGGGAGAGACATGAGTAATCCTGCTATCATACGATCCAAGGAAATAGCCACCTTTTGTTAGGACCGTGTCACGTTGAACGAAGCTAGCAAAAGCGACCTTGTGGGGGTTGTAGTACAAGCAATATTCCACCATCGGTAGCTGTGGGTTTCAAAATCAGGCAGGGCAGTGGTAGCGACAGCGACAACGACGCGATGACCGCACTATCACGGTTGTCACGCCGTTTGTCGTTGTCGTTAGGTGAGAGAAGGGGGAGGAAAAAGAGCGTGACGAGGCGGGGCGCCGGTGGCGGCGACAACGACAGCAACACGACGACCGCGTTATCACAGTTGTCGTGCCGTTGTCGTTGTTGTCGAGTGAGACGTGGGGGAGTGGCAAGAGGAGCAGCAGGTGGTCGAGGTGGTCGAGATGGTGAGGACGAGGGAGCGAGGCGGTAGTGGTGATGACGGCAACAGCGTAACGACCGTGCTATCACGGCTGTCGCACCGTTGTCGTTGTCGTCAGGTGAAACGAGAGGAACTGGCAAGACGGGTGGTAAGTGGAAGAGGTGGTCGGGGCGGTAACGCAAGTCGGGCGAGGTGGCAGCCAGTGGAATTGGGGACGCAGGAGGACGGCAGAGGACGGCGAAGTCGGAGACGCGAGAAGATGGCGGAGTGCGCAAAAGGACGGCGGCGTGCGCCGGTGACCGGCGTACCAGAGGACGGTGAGAGGACAGCGGAGTGCGACTGAGGATGGCAGAGTTGGGGACGCGAGAGGACGGCGGAGTGCACCAGCAATCGACACGGTGGAGCGCGCCAGGGAACGTATCGTAGCGGGGCACTTGCAACTGACCCAATGAGTACCGGTCAGGGGCCAAAAAAGCGTAGAATGGCAGGTGTGACAATTGTGCGCCGTTCGATGGCTTCAGCACTCCGCTACAACTTTGTTTACGGCTATATTTGCTCTGTACGGACAGGCCAATTATTCCCAGATGCCCTCCTCCACAGTGATACATTTATAGATCTCAGACTCTTTCGTTCTCCGTGACCGATCTGCAACAAAGCTATGCCACATAGCATCGATACTAGTATGCTTAGTGTCGGTGAATGCGTTTCGGGACAATGAACCTTCGAGAATAGCAAAAAATTGCTTCGCATTTCAGGCCCAGGTACAGGCGGTTGCAAGGACTCGAGGGAGTTCGACTGGCTTATTTTGAAAATCGTGACACACTGTGAGTGGTTTCCCCGGGGAAAATCAGCATCATAACGACTCTAAATTGTTAATGGCGCATAGTTGCTCACGGCGTCCCCGAATAGTAGTCACGGGGTACAATGTCTGACTATCCGTCACCTTTGTACCCTGAGTAAGCTGCCGTCTCCGATTTGGGGTCTGGTCAGCAAACGTCTCGCCGCAAAAATATCCAAACTTGCTCCACACCTCAGTAACGCAACTCTTAGCTCGTTGTGCGGCCAGTTTGCTGTACGGATGTCACCGCAGTCTCAAATTTTGAATAATGCCTCCCACTGGACCTCTAGGTCGGCTCTCGCCAACCGGAACCGTCACCTTGAGTAAGAAATCACCATTACTTCTTCTCGACGGTCATGGGTACTTGCATTCTCATGACATCTATTCCAGTTCGCGACGAACACATGCTTCGTGATCACGAACATAAGATTGTGCGTATCATTTTAGCTTCCCCCGCCTTTAAATGACACAGAATCGGCCTGTTTTCCCTGTCTACAACCCACGTCGCAGACCCCCTCTAATGAAGTATCTCGCTTCACTCGCTTTGGCCCTGGCTATCGCGCGGGCGACGCCCGTCAAACGTTCTGACCCATTGGGT
>JBBPMV010000404.1:0-16987 GCA_038090495.1 Heimioporus retisporus | reverse complement strand
AGTGGTCACGCAACCAGCCCGGCGCCCTCAGCGCCATCCAAAACGCTCTCAACACCAAAGACGGGGCCAAACGCGCACGCGATAGCCAAGAATCTGACGAAACGAGTTCGAAAAGACAAAAAACCGCCGAGGAGGACAAGGACGACCCGCCGCTTTTCACGCTCCCATCCATATCCACCACCTCGCCCGTCCGAAAAAAGGTAGATGTCACCGTCCACGCACGCTCCATCCGGTTCGTCAACCCGGGCACACGGGCCCTCGAATCGACCATCTCGCTTGCGAGCATCGCGCGCGCGTTCTTGTTGCCCACCCGCGGCAAGACAAAAGGTCACTGGACCGTGGTGCTGCTTACTTCGGACGTCCCTGATAAAGCCAAAACTGCCCTCCTATCCGCCCAACAGATCATCTTCGGTATCGACGCGCTCAGCGCGGCGAAGTTCGAAACCACATCTTATGACACCAACGCGTCCCGGTCGACGACGATCATCGCCAAGGGCGAAGAAACCGCGTCTTCTCTCCGGGAATTCCTCTCCCACATTCCCGTCCCGCTCTTCGAGCCTTCCGCCACCGTCTTCCGGAGCGCATGCGCGACCGCCAAGTCGGGGGAGGGCGCAGCGGGCATCGACGCGTATCTCTCTGCGAAACAAGGCACGCTGTGGTTCTTTGATTCGGGCATCCTCTGGGGCGAAAGCAAACCCTGTGAATTCTGGGCGGTCTCGGACCTCGTGCCCAAAGACGGCATCCGGATTATCAGCGCGACCGGCCGAACGTGTACCGTCATTCTCGGTCGAAAGAAGCGTGGGGACGCGAACGGTGCAGATGAGGCGGATAGTGGTGATGACGACGACGAGATCGTCGAAACCGAGTTTTCCATGGTTGACGGTCGGGAGCAGGATCCGATCCAAGCATGGGCTCGGAATCGAAAACATCTATTTGGGAAACCTGCCGCGTCGGCTCTTGGTGGTTCCTCGAGCCCCGTTGTAAAGAGTGGCGGCAGTAAGGGAGAAGTTCGCCCGGGTCAACTGGCGCACGCGAATGGAACCGTCAAGGGACCAGCATGGGATGACTCGGATTCAGACGATGAAGACTTTGAGGTCACTACACCCGAAGATCTTGAATACAGCTCGGACTCGAACTCGAGCGGAGGTGGGAGTGATGACGAAAGCGGGAATCAGAGCGAGGATGCAGAGGAGAGTGGGGAAGAGCCAGAGGATGACGAGGGAGAACTTGACGAGTCGCGTCATCCGCTACTCAGGCCCGGTGCCATGCCGCGCATGTCAAAGGCAGCGATTGACATGGTGGTGGATATGGTTCACGATGATTTCTTAGGCGACGCCAGCGATGAGGAGGATGAGTTGGAGGAATGATCTTTTTTTTTTTTTAAATCCTGAGGAGCGATCTGTATCGCAGCACGGCGGCAGGCGTGGGTGACAATCAACTCCAGGAACTCCAGGGTAGCACTGGTATTGGGCAATGTACAATATGCACATAGTGGACCTAGACGTGAGCACCGCACGGCTGCCTGTAGTAAATATAGTCGACAAATGTCTAAAGGCAATCTTGGGCTCTAGTCCAAAACGAACATCGAACAACTAATCCGTATCTTACAAGTGTCATCACGGTCCTTCTCAAGTTCCTTCCTGCCACACATCACACAATAGCTAGATGGACGTCTTGCCTCTCGGTTCAAATGGCAACAACAACGTCAAGATACCCGAAAACACGATCAACCCGCCCGAAATGTACACGGGCACTGACGTATTCAGATTTGCGTATAACGCAATAACGGGCGCCTGTTCGATGCCAGTTTCGGCTTGTTGGTGAGCACCACCTCGTCCGAGTTTAACCGACGCACCACCACGCCAGACAAACGCGACACAGTGGCAACTAGTCCAGTCCCCGTACCACGATCCTTGGTAGGGAACACCTCCGTCGAAAGGCCAGTCAGCACGCTGTGCATCATCTATATGGCCACCGTCATCAGAGTCATCGCGCGAAACGAGCGACCGACATAGATACGCACGTGGTTGCACAAGCTGTAGCCACAATTCCACGCCAAAAACGCGTTCGACGACCGGGCGGTGGTGGTCGCATACAAGAATGCACCAGTAAGCCCTGGAGTCGAAAATTGGTCGCCGAGTCAGTACAAAGTATATAGGCACTTTATGCCTGGGTAAGAAAAATTACTCACCCAAGGATATCGCGAGGGTACCCCGTCGTCCAATGAGCGGCAACTCAACCGCCCATCCCGCAAGCGGGGAAGCTATAACTCCAATCGAGACTAGAATGACTTGCTATTCAAATAGAGTGTGAGTGCTGAACATGTTTGAATGGAGATGGCGCACGTTGCGGTATACGATGTAAAGGGACGCGTCTCCAAAAGCGGCACCGCGGGTAATCATCCTTCACAAGAAATCAGCTCTATAGGGTGATAACTGTTGCTGTCATTCTACCCACAAGTATGGCAAGAAGCTATTATACAGTGTTTCGCCGAGGCCAGTGAGTCCTTGTGGAAAAAGACAAGCTAATCGCGGCATCTTAGGATAAGAATGCATTAACGTACCCCAGATTACGATGAGCAGGCTGGTGGACCAGGCCATCTTGGGGGTTGCAAACACTGCTTTGATATGATGACCACCATATCTCGAGGACCTGGACAGGATGTCGCGTCGATGCTTTGTCGGTGACTCCTCCCAGGGTCCTGGCGCTTCCAGCTCTTCGATCGTGAGGGTACTTGCCTTACCATTATACCTCGCCAACTCATGCATAGCATCCACTGCTTCCGTGTCCTTGCCAATTCCAGAAAGGAATCGTGGGCTTTCCAAGAGGGTAAAGAAGAAGAAGCGAACGCCCCATAAAACGAGTGTCAGCCCTCCGCTTGCAAGGAGAAGGTATCTCCAGCCCATATTCTGGGACTTCTCGCAGCCTCTGGGAGTGGAACATGAGAAATTGGAAATCAAGGGCCATGCGATCTACAATGAGCCGCGTCGGTGTTGCAGGAAAAACGCTTGATGTCATGCTGCTTACAAGACTACAGGCGAGTTGTCCTAGAGAAAACCAGACAAAGAGTGTTGTAAGGAGGTATTGATGGGATCCGGGGATGAAATCTAGTGTAAGGGTAACATCAGTTTAGCAGTCATAGTGATTTACCGGGTATCCAAATTACCTAAGAAAGCAGCAGAATCTACAGCTAAGTTACCTCCAGTCGGATTTAATACAAAGATGTCTTGTCAAGCGAGGATAAACACACCGCCGACACCAACGCTAAGAACGGCGAACAAGGAGGCCAAGGTGATAAAATTTGGTGCGCCACTCGCAGAGAGGCCAAAAATGCCAGCGATGAGGAGGGTCAAGTTGAACGACCATCTAGAAAAAGCAAAGTATGCCTCAGTCAGGGATTCTTGGATAACGAATGACCGCGAGACTTTCGACCCCAGATATCACACCCAAGCCCCCAAAAGATGGCGCCTATGAAAAGACCAATATTCGATGCCAGTGGTAGAAATGGACCATCGAAATGGAACTCGTATATGGCAGGCGTCAAGATCAACCCACTCGAGGTCTATCAAAGTTGTTAGCCTTTTGTGCAGCTTCTTTCCAGAGTGGCTTACGGGCCACAATCCGTCGCTGAGAATCATCTATAAGCGCCAGCCTCATAAGAAGAAGAAAAAAAGACCTACGCGAACCTCCCAAGACCAGCCACCACAAACAAATACCACTGTGAGCGCAGATTCACATCAGGTGACAGAACTTCAGTATGTGAATCTTCCGCCGTACCTGATATTTGCCCATGCCAATTTCTTGTATCGTACGGTTCAAGATGCGTGCTTTCGCTTGGTACACGGTATCATTATACCCGCCTTCATAAATGTCAGTCGTATCAACTTCGAGCGATTCAGATTCGCCCGTGGGTTGCTTTTCTCGCAGTGAAGGTGACTTGCTTTCCGTCCAAGGCATCGTGGATACAAGTTCACGCGGAAGCGAATAAGAAAGCAGTAGGCGTCTGATTCCCGTCCCTAAAATAATGGGTTTCAAAGTAGTACGTACCAAGGTATACTTCGATGAACTCTATCAACGGATATCGGAGCTCGAATCCGCTACTTCTGTTAGCTCGATTGAGTCTAGTTTGGTTTGGCCCATCAACGGATTAGGCGCACCATTCAACACCAGAATGGCCATGCCCCGTTTGGTTAGTTTAAAAAATGAGCTGACAAACTTACTGACTGACTGAGCGGATTTCAAGCAGTCAGCCAATCGGATGGCTTCGCTATCGTGAGTGTAATGGAACGTTAACTCGTTTCTGAGCATTCGTTGCCGACGGTTTGCAGATTTGGCCTGGTCTGGATGAGACGCTTCAAGATGCTCGGTAGGCGTGTACGTTCATGGCTGCGAAAAAAAAAGAGGGAAATCAAACCTGTAAAGCATGTCCTGCTTAAGCTCGAGCCTTAGATGAAGTTGAACTTCTGATGAAAGTGTTGAACGAGTTCCCGTCCTAAAGGCCAGTCCAAGCAGCATGCAGTATAACAACACTATCTTGCAAAGCATCTCATATGTCAAGGGCAGATTCCTGGACCTTTTTAGTGCCTGAGCGGTGGTGTCCCTGCGAGTGGGTTCATTCCAATGATGTTCTGCTGGTCGAACGAGAGTCGGAGTTAACACTGACCGCAAATCGTGATGAAGGTTGCCAACGTCCATCTCAGCCGTTCATCTCAGTCGCCAGATGAAGTTGTATAGTATGAGCTAAGCGTGGTTATTGACCTGTTAAGCCAATCAAATTTGATTATATAATTTTTACAAAGAACTTCTGCCACTGGTACTGCGCGCGTTCAGTTAGTAGTGGTTCATCTGCACCCGATATCTACAAATTTTATGAACATTCACTGACTTGCAGAACACTGGCTCATTCGATTCAGTTGATAACCAGACTGTTTCCTTTTTTTTTCCAGCAGAGCTCTCTGATCCGCACCCTTTCCGCATGTACTACATGCTCGAAGGTAAAATAACGAACGCGGCATTCCTACCGACCCCGAGAGCGCGTAACAACAAACCCCCTCGTATCTAGAACACACATCACTAGACAGGTGCCGTGGGCTGGTGAAGGCTGTGATCGAAATCAATGCCTCATCTACTACTCAAGCCTGGTGCCATGACGTGCATGCCAAAGGCGGCAATCGACATGGTGGTGGACGTGGCTCACGATGATTTCATGGATGACCCCAGTGAGGAGGAGTGATCTATATCACAGCACGTACGTTGGCTGGCGTGGATGATGATCGACTTAGGTAGACGATTTCAGGGGTGGCACTGATATTGGGTAATGTACAATCATAGTGGACCTACACGTGGGCACACGCACGCTTGCTTGTAGTACATGCCATCGAAAAACGTTCAGAAACGACCTTGGGCTCTAGTCCAAAGCAAACACCGAGCAGCGTTTCCATCCTGCTGGGCATCACACAGTAGCTAGATGGACGCCTTGCCTCTCGGTTCAAACGGCAACAACAACGTCAAGATACCCGAAAACAAGATCAACCCACCCGAAATGTACACGGGGACTGATGTTTCCAGATTTGCGTACAGCGCAATGACGGGTGCCTGTTTGATATCAGTTTTGGCTGTCAGTAAGTACGTCGTCCGAACCTGGTGACGCACCATCACACCAAACACGCGCGCCACAGTGGCAACCAGCCCGGTCCCCGTACCACGATCCTTGGTAGGGAATAGTTCCGTCGAAAGGCCAGTCAGCACGCTGTGCATCACCTATACGGCCATCATCAAAGTCATTGCACGAAATGGGTGACTAACTTGGAAAGACCCACGGTGTTGCAAAAGCTGTAGCCACAATTCCATGCCAAAAGCTGGTTCGGCGACCTGGAAGTGGTGGTCGCATAGAAAAATGCACCGGCGAGCCCTGATGGAGTCGAAAATTAGTCGCAAGTCCGCACAAGTACATGGCAACTTACCTAAGGATATCGCGAGGGTACCCCGTCGTCCGATGCGCGGTAACTCGACGGCCCATCCCGCAAATGGAGAGGCTACGACTCTAACCGAGGCTATAATGACTTCTGTCCAAACAAGGGACGAGCACTGAACATGCTTGGATGTAGAGGGCGCATATTGCGGTATACGATGTAAAGGGACGCGTCTCCAAAAGCGGCATCGCGGGTAGCACCATCAGGTGATGGCTGTTCCTGTATTTCTACTCACAAGTATGGCAAGAAGCTATTATACAGTGTTTCGCCAAGACCAATGAACCCTTGTGTAAAAAGACAAGCTAATCGTGGCATCTTAGGATAAGAATGCATTGACATACCCCAGATAATGATGAGCAGACCAGTCGACCAAGCCATCTTGGGGGTTGCAAACAGTGCTTTGATATGATGACCACCATATCTCGAGGACTTGGACAGGATGTCGCGTCGATGCCTTGTCTGCGACTCTTCTCGATGTCCTGGCGATTCCAGCTCTTCGATCGTGAGAGTACTTGCCTTGCCATTATATGTCGCCAACCTGTGTATAGCATCCACTGCTTCGGCGTCCTTGCCGATTCCAGAAAGGAATCGTGGGCTTTCCAAGAGGGTAAAGAAAGCGCTAGATGTCATACTGCTTACAAGACTACACGCGAGTTGTCCCAGAGAAAACCAGGTTGTGATTGTTGTGAGGAGGTATTAGTGGGATCCGGGGATGAAATCTAGTGTACGGGTAAAATCAGCAAAGCAATCTTGGTGATTTACCAGGTATCTAGATCACCTAAGAAAATAGCCAAATCCACGGGTGAGTTACCTCGAGTCTGATTCAATACAATAGTGTCTTGTGGAATGGGGCCAAACATACCACCAATACCGACAGCAACGACAGCGAGCAAGGAGGCCAAGTGATAAAATTTGGTGCGCCACCCGCAGAGAGGCCAAAAATGTCAACGATGAGGAGGGTCAAGCTGAATGACCATCTAGAAAAGGCACAGTACGCCTCAGTCATTGCTTCTCGGACAACAAACGACCGCGAGACTTTCGACCCCAGATATCACATCCAAACCCCCAAAAGATGGTACCTACGAGGAGACCGATACTTATAGCCAATGTTAGGGATGGACCATCGAAATGAAACTCGTATATGGCGGGCGTCGAGATTAGCCCACTCGAGGTCTATCAAAGTTGTCAACCTTTCATACAAATTCTTTCCAGAGCGGCTCACAGGCCACATTCCATCACTGAGAATTGTCTATAAGCGCCAGCATCATAAGAAAAGGAAGGAAAAGACATATGCGAACCTCCCAAGACCAGTCACCACGAATAAATACCACTGAGTAAAGTACATCCGCATCAGGTGATAGGACTTCGGCGCGTGAATCCTCCGCTGTACTGGTATTTGCCCATGCCAATCTCTTGTATGGTACGGTTCAAGATGCGCGCTTTCGCTTAGTACACGAGGTCATTGTATTCGCCTTCGTAAATTCAGTTGCATCGACTTCGAGCGATTCAGATTCGCCCGTGGGTCGCTTTTCTCGCAGTGAAGGCGAGTCGCTTTCCGTCGAAAGCATCGTGCATGCAAGTCCACGCAGAAGGGAACAAGAGAGCCGTTGGCGTCTGATTTCAGCTCCAGAGCCATTATAAACGGGTCTCGAAGCAGTACGGAGGTGTACGTTGGTAATCTCTGTCGGCGGGGCTCAAAGAGTGTTGCCAAGTGCACAATCTCAGCGCAAGGCAGACATCGGAACTTCTACGAGTTTGCCAGCTAGGCTGCGGGTTTTCGGTTAGCTCGGTTGCGTTGTCAGTCACTTCGGTTAGCCTCCCGGTTAATTTTGCTCAAGTTTAACTCGAACCTTGAGACGAGTCATAACTCGATGGGCAGTTTTATCGTTCAGTGACTGCAGTCAGTAATCAAGTGACCCCGGATACTGTGTACTCTATTTTTTCCTTGTTAGTCTACTGGCGACGTACATTTAAATACGAGTACAAGAGATCGCCGTTGGGAGCGAGGATGGCCCAGCGAATGATCGTTCGGACATGTGCTTGCATTTGTTATGTAATGAGAGTATTGGTTTGCACTAAATGGGACGTTAGTCGGTCACTGATTGCGTGCGTGTATGGCTGCGCAAGAAAGGTGCCCCCAGAACTCTTGTGACCCCCCCCCCAAAAAAAAAAAAAAAAAAGATAGATGAAATCTGTAAGCATGTTTTGCTTCAGTTCGAGCCGTAGATGCAGCCAAGCTCCCGATGAAAGCGTTTGACGAGTTCTTATGCTGAAGGGCAGTCCAAGCAACGCTGCAACATGCAGTGTACCACAAGAATCTGCATCCGAGGAAACTTGCAGGGCATCTCAAATGTCAAAGGACGGTTCCCCGAATCTTTTGTGCCTGTGCAACGCTGTGCCTGCCACTGTCTAGCGAGTGGGTTCGTTCGGTTCGGTTGGCAGCCAGACTATTCCCCTTTAAAGTTCTACTGGTTGAGCGTACTAATCCACAGGCAAAAGTTTCAAAGCTCCACCCTTTCCGCACGTCGCACTAGTACGTCGCTCATGTTATGGTAGTCGACGCATAACCCTGACTGCCGATGTTCGAGCGGATAACGAAAGCTAACAACCATTGCCCTCCAGATCTCGAACGCGTACAATTAGACAGACGCCGTGCGTCCGTGTTTGATACGAATGATCGGTTCCCACCCACTCGACATGTACGTACGCGGGCACTGCCGCCACTAGATCTGTGCGCAGTGCCAGTCAGTGCAAATGTCCGCCGACCGGTATCCATGACTGGCCCCGGGTAACGTCCCGTGAGTTGGGTGTACGAAACGAAATGGCCTCCACATCACCCCACACCCGGGCCAAAGTGGAACCAAGAGGTAGAGCTTCAGAGGGCCCGTGCCACGCTTCCTTGCGGATAATGTGCCTGCAGAAAAGAATATCAAGATCGATCCGAAAAAACTGTCACGGCGTTCGGGAACAACCCCAGTCATCTGCAAATGGTAGGCTCAGATCAGCGATTGATGTTTTGAAGGATTCTCGTGCGACCGTCTGTAGCCTGGTGACCAGGCTAGGCCATCTGGTGGACGGAGATCTATCCAGAATGCGTTGAAGCTGCTTGCTACCCAGGGACTGTGGGAGTCAGAGAACGTCAACCCTGGGGCATGGATCAGAACCGAGCCATTTTGGCAATGACAAGCCCTTCCTCCCCAAACCTCCAGATGAATGTTCCAACTCTGGTGCAAGTCAAGGCAATATCTAGTAATTGTATGTATTCTAGCTACTCATATAAAAGAACAACAACACATGTACAATCTGTTCATCACACATACGTAATCAAGAACTTTCGAGTGTGTACTCCTTTCCCGGGTATACAAGCCGTCTAGATGGACGCCTTACCTCTAGGTTCATATGGTAAAAGGGTCGCCAGGACACCTGCAAAAATGATCATGCCACCCGAAATGTATACCGGTACCGCTGTGGCCAGGTTTGCGTACAGTGCAATGACCGGTGCCTTGCCGAGTCACTCGTCAATACGGTCTCGTGAGAAGGGAACTAAACGGACACGTACCATAACCCCAAACACGCGGGTCGCAGTGGCCGTCAGACCATTCCCCGTGCCACGGTCCTTGGCAGGGAAGATTTCCGGAGAAATGGCATATAGTATACCGTACATCATCTACTCATCGACGTGAGCCATTGTGGAGAAAGCCCTCTTTATCGATCACGCACATTACTGCAAAATACATAGCCACAGTTCCACCCCAGAAGTTGGTTTGAGGTCCTGGCGGTGGTGCTCGCGTACAGAAACGCGCCAGTGAGCCCTTTATTTCGCGGGAGGTCGTTGAATAATGAGAGGATACAACATAAAACGGTGACTCGCCTGAAGAAACCGCGAGGCTACCTCGTCGCCCGATGCTGGGTACCTCTACAGCCCACCCTGCGAGGAAGGCGGCGGGAACACCAATCAGACTTAAAATCACTTGCTGCTCTCATAGGGTATGAATGACGAGTCACATTATGAGGTAGGATGCGCACGTTGCGGTAAGTGGTGTAAAGGGATCCGTCTCCAAAAGCGGCACCACGAGTGGCCAGTCTTGACGGACGGCGTCAGCCCAGCAAGCGGAAACCACATCCTTCACTCACAAGTACGGCAGAAAGCTATTATAAAGTGTCGAAGCAAGTCCAATAATACCTTGTGGAGAATGCATTTGACGAGAAATCTTGGAATGAAAGAACCATACCCCAAATAGCGATGAGTAAGCTGGTGGACCAAGCCATTTTGGGGGTCGCAAACAACGCCCTAATATGACCCGCAGCGTATCTGGAGGACTTGGATAGAATGTGACGGCGAGATCTTGATGGCGATGCTTCAAGAATTCGTCCTGGAGCCTCCAGTTCTTCAACCGTGAGACTAGCTGTCTTTCCATTGTAACTCGCCAGCTGGTGGATGACATCCACTGCTTCCGCGTCCTTTCCGATTCCCGAAAGGAATCGTGGACTTTCTAAGAGGGTAAAGACAAAGAAACGGAGGCCCCAACAAAAGAGCGTAAGTCCGCCTAGCGCGAAGAGGAGATATCTCCACCCCATGTTGTTAGATCTTTCGCAGTTTTGGGCATCGGCACAAGAAAAGTTGGCAATGAGGGGCCATGCAATCTGCAATGGGAATGTCAATGTATGAGGACAGGCGCTTGCTCTGTTCTCACCAAACTACAGATGAGTTGTCCGACGGACCACCAAATGGAGAGTACCGTAAGAAGATACTGATGAGACCCGGGGACAAAATCTATCACAAGACCGAAGTAAGTTTATTGTCGAGAATTCACAAGATACTTTACCTAGAAAGACAGCCGAATCAACGGGCATGTTACCTGCGGGAGAGTCAGATGTGCGATCCACGTTGAAACATAGACACACGTACCTCCCACACCCACACCAACGACAGCGATCAGGGAGGCTAGTGTGACAAAGTTGGGTGAACCACCAGCGGACAGACCAAAAATACCAGCAATGAACAAGGTCAAGTTGAACGACCACCTGAAAATGCAAGGAAGACCTGAGATGAGCTGATTCGGATGAGAAGTGACAAACGAACCTTCGGCCCCAGATGTCGCATCCGAGCCCCCAGAACATGGCGCCCACAAAAAGCCCGATATTTGATGCCAACGACAGAAATGGGCCATCGAAATGGAACTCGTATATTACGGGTGTCAGAATCAATGCCGACAATAGCTAGCGAAGTATGATGATGGATATCATTCATGCGCGCAATAATACTTACGGGCCAGACGCTATCACTGTGAGGACGATCGGTAGGCGTCAACTTGACACGGGCAAAGGTAACAGGGACGTACGCAAACCATCCAAAGCCAGCCACGATGAAGAGATACCACTAACGGCGGGAGTACACATCAGTGACGGGTTGAATAGTCGACCATGACCATACTTGATATCTGCCCATTCCAATTTCTTGTATGGAGCTATTCAAGATACGCGCTTTGGCCTGATATACTGGATCGCTGTATCCATCTTCGTAGAGGTCGGACATGGGGACTCTTCCAGTGGTGCCCTGGAATGATCCATACCCGACTGTGGGTTGCTTTTCTTCAGAAGAGGGTGGTTGTGTGGGTGAAGAAGGCATTGATAGAGGTGAAACTCACGCTGAAACGAACGAGCAGATAACAACGTGCCAGCTTCTAATGCGGTAGTTGCGCCTTGACAGGCCTGACCAGCCTGACCAATGTCTTGCATGGGTGCAGCTTATAGTTCGGGTCCCGGAGACGTGTATTATGTAATTGGCGGTTTACACTCGATGATAAATAATGCGTAATTGTTCATGCTCGACAAGCCATCTTTATAACAACGTCGCAAGTACACATTTCAGCTTCTCAACGGTACTTGTATAAGTATTAACGATTCAAGCTTGTTTACCAGCACCATCCGCCGAGCGCAATCTCCTTCGTTTAACATCCCAGTTGTACATTCTTGCGGTGTTCACCTCCATCACCGTGAGCTGCTCGCGAAGGAACTCCAGATCCTCTATAGTTGCCTTCAGGCTTGATTCAGCGGCATCAAGTTTAGATCGCAATAGCGATAAAGCTGCGGGAAGCTTGTATGACAGCATGACATTTGCCTGCAGGGGCGGGTTCATGAGAAGACAGGAGGGCCCAATGAAGCTTACCCCTAGCCAGAGATAGACGGTGTCAGTGTCTTCCAGTTGCGCCTCTGCGTAAAGCGTGTCGTTCAACTCAAACGTCGTGGTCATGGGTTTATTCGAAATCTCTTCCTCAAGCTCGTCTTCTTCGTCGAGATCACCCGTGTCATCGTCGGCCTTTTGTTTGCCCTCCTAAACGAAGTCCGTAAGCTCGCCCAACCAATCTGCAAAATTGCTCCTTACGCGTCTCTCCTGCAGAAACTCAACCATGTGGAGCGTCTTCTTTATGTCTGGTATTTTTTCTTCGAGGCTCTTTCGACGTTGTGTCAAATTTGCATCCATGTAACGATATTTCCTGTACTTTTATCGGTTCAAGAATGTCAAACAAGAATCCAATATTTAACGTACGCGATCGCGTCCTGAAAGGCCCTGAGGGGTCCCTCGACGTCACCGTCAGAACCACCGATGTACTCTTCGACATTGGCCTGGCAAGTCGACCGATGTTGTTGATGCTATTAAATTTCGAACTTGTACTCACAATAAAGGGTGCTTTTGGTATCCCGCGCGGATTTTTCTCTTCGCCAAATATCGATGAAGAGGCCATTCCTCCTAGCAGTAAGCTCTGTAGATCAGCCTTCCCAGGTGCAGTCGTCACGGCATTTTCCGATCGGAGTTGTAATAACCCGTTTCCAATTGTGCACGAGTTTGCACTCGACTGTCATGTCCCGTCTCATTGTAAAAAACCTTCCCCCAAAATTAACCACAGAACGTCTTCGAAAACACTTTGAGCAGCGAGGTGCACCTCCTGGGACCATCACTGACCTCAGAATTGCCCTTAAACAGGATGGTACATCTCGACGATTTGCCTTCGTCGGATACAAGACTGACAAGGAGGCGGTTGCTGCGAGGGACTGGTTCGATCGCACGTTTATCGACTCGGCACGAATAAATGTTGCAATTGTGGAGGTATGAGAAGAGGTTATGTTATGGTATAGTGCTGACGAACTGGAATAGAGTGCAAAGGACGCGCCGGATTCCCGTCCAAATAAGCGAAGACGACTTTCTGATGATCGTGATGGTAGCAGCAAACCAACAGAATCTGCTCAGCTGGACGATTCTGCAAAGGAAACCATCTTACAAACCTCGCGCCTCTTTCTTCGTAATCTGTCCTTCTGTTGTACCGACAACGATCTTATTGCTCTCTTCCGACCATTTGGAGAAATAGCGCAGGTGAGCATGTGTCGACTATTTGCAATGACACGTTGTCCGCGATGACAAAATAAATAGGGACATCAGATTCTTAAGGAATATGATGACCTTCGGGATATATATGTGATAGATAGATTATTCTGATTTTTTTTTGCTCTTGACCTATCTTGTGAAAGTCATCCGCTGACCAAACTTTTTAGGTATATATACATTTCTTCCCTCGTAGTGTAATTGGGCAGCCGCTCACCTGTGAAACGAGATGTCGACCATTCTTTTCTGCATTTACATTTACTCGGTACTGACTTGCCGGCAGATCCATATTCCCCTCGACCCAGTGTCCAAGCAAACCAAAGGGCTTGCTTATGTGACTTTTGCGCAACCTCCTTCTGCTCTGTCTGCTTATGAGGCGCTGGACAAAAAATCTTTCCAAGGTCGACTACTGCACATTCTGCCTGCCGTGGATCGTAAAGGGAAACCTGAAATTTCTGACGAAAAGTTTTCTCTCAAGGCTGAGCGTAACGCAAACCGTAAGGCGACTGCTGGGCGCGATTTTAATTGGAGCATGTTGTACATGAATGTTCGTCAAGCCAATGTCCTGTCGTGCCTCCTTTCGTGTAGCCTAATACATTGCTTGTACCTAGAGCGATGCCGTGGTTTCTTCGATAGCGGATCGTCTCAGTATTCCCAAGTCAGAAATCTTGAACCCTGAGTCGAGCAACGCTGCCGTGAAGCTGGCGTTGGCAGAGACCCATGTCATTCAGGAGACCAAGTCATATCTAGAGTCGGAGGGTGTCATCCTGTCGTCTTTCTCTTCTCGAGGGCGCTCGGACACTATTGTTTTGGTCAAGAACATACCATATGGGACAACCACCGATCAGATCCGTGAGTTGTTTGAGGTTCATGGCAAGCTAAGTAGAGTCATCGTGCCACCTGCGGGAACGATGGCGGTGGTAGAGTTTGAACACGCTGTTGAGGCAAGCAAGGCTTTCCGTGCAGTTGCTTATCGGCGTCTAGGCAATTCCGTTGTCTATCTGGAAAAGGGTCCCCTCGGGATGTTCCAGGACACATCCGAAGACACGGAATTGCGGCCAGTTAGCACCGTTACCTCTGGAGTAAAAAAACCGGTCACTATCGCCGAGCAGGAAGCTCTCGACTCGGCTGATGAGGTGCCTCTCTCTGCGGGTTCGACGCTTTTTGTCAAGAACTTGGCGTTCAGCACGACGACAGAGCGGTTCAAACAGGTGTTCAGAAACCTCCCCGACTTTGCCTTTGCGCGGATTCAGACCAAGCCAGATCCAAAGCGACCGGCCGCGCCAGGCGGTGAAGCCCCACGGCTCAGCATGGGCTACGGATTCGTGGGGTTCAAGACGGTCGAGGGTGCCAAGAAGGCGCTCAAAGGGATGCAGGGGTTCACGCTCGATGGCCATGCGCTGCACGTCAAATTCGCGGGCCGTGGTGCCGAGGAAGACGAATCCAGGGACGAGGCGGTGACCAAGTCGCGCACGACCAAGATGATCGTGAAGAACGTCCCGTTCGAAGCGACCAAAAAGGACGTTCGGGAACTGTTTGGGTAGGTCGCGTGTACACTCGTTCCTGCGGTCGTAACTGAAGTTCACCCTAAGCGCACACGGTCAACTCAAGTCGGTTCGTCTGCCGAAGCGGTTCGACGCGCGGTCGCGCGGGTTTGCGTTCCTCGAGTTCGTGACGCGGCGGGAGGCGGAGAATGCGTATGCGGCGCTTCGACATACGCACTTGCTGGGACGTCATTTGGTATTGGAGTGGGCCGAGGAGGCGGAGCAGGACGTGGATGTTTTGCGGCAGAAAGCCGGGGTTGGATTTGGCGGTGGAGCTCCGCTACCCGGTAGAAAGAGGAAACTGAACATGGGTGATGGCGATGGCGATGGCGATGGCGATGGCGAGGCCGAAGAGGTTGACTGATACGCGTACTCGATTTTTGCTTGTGTTTGGATTGTTGACCGACGGACGGGACACGAGCTCATCCCGTGTGTTCAATTTTTTCAGGAAGAAACCGAATAGTGCTCGCTCGGTCGCCATCGCGATCTTGCATTCGGCCTACAACCTTGGGCGCCTCCGAACCCAATTGCATACATTAGTAGCTCGGACAGCACTTGCTTCAGTTGGACGGGTCCGAAGAAGTGGTTGTTGTTTGGAACTGCCACCGTAGAAATTGTATGCATGTCGGCGCGCGAGGATACGGAATGGAGCCGAATGCGATCCGGGACTGAAGAGGCAGACCACTGGCAGGAAACATGGAACTAGAGAAAGTAGGTATGGTCCATGTCACGTCCACCATCATTGGGTCATATGCTGCGTAAACGGGTATACACAACGAGGTCAATGGTTCACTGCCTAGGCGCTCGATTGGAGCGAACAATGATGATCATGAACTCGAACCCGTTATGGAGGTCAGTGGCCGAGTAACTGTTAGTTGGTACATGGGCCACGCGTTCGGCTGTTCCTTTTTGTCCGCAAACCAACATGTTCCGAGTCCCTTTGCTATTTCGACTCAACTTGAAGAACCACTCACCCGCAAAACGCGGAAGAATGCCATTTGGACACAATGTAATTCATTTTGAAAACATGCGATCTCGATATCCGGACGGGGACGTCGTTCTCGGTACCGAGGATGAGTATCTCAAGGTCCATCGGGTCAAGCTCGTGGATCCGCTCGTGTTTCCCACCGTGCTCAAATCACCCCAGCCAGAGCTGACAGAAATTTATGGCGGCTGTCCGCTTGTCCAATTGCCCGAGAAACGTGCTCAACGACCGGATATCAGTTCTCGGTTGGATGTGTCATCATGGTGAGTGAATTGTTCGTTCAAATGCCGCCTCCGGTGAAGCCGTGACCAGTTCACCCGAACTCCAGTATACTACTCTGGACATGATATCCAGGAGACTTGGAATCGTCACCAAGTAAATCCTGGAAATGCGTCATTGGTGTAAACACCAACTCTATCCGCAATGGCCACCAAGCCTTGTCGAGGTAGGCCTCATTGCCGTGCAAAACGTAGCTGGTCAGTCGACGCTTGCAACCGAATTTTTCGGCCCAGCGGACATCGCTGCAGAAGCGATTTGCCTTGCGCGCAAATCCGACATCCCTCGCCGTTCAACATTGGGAGACTGGAAGTGACGGGTGGCGAAACCACTTGACACCATCTCCTGATGATCCACGGCGCCTTATCGTCGGTCGAGATAGGCTAACAGGAATTAAAGTTTGGCTACTCTATTCACCATTGAACTGGAACTCAATGCAGACCGAGTTGCGTTTCCTCTGTCTGAGGTGGCTATGGCTTTCCGAACGGCTGTTGCCTGATCCCCGCTCGCCGTACACAAGCTTGCTGGTGTGCGATCTTTATCAGCTCTCAAAGAAGGGTTTCGCAGTTTGGTTTTATGTGATGATTGCACAACCCGACTACGTGTAACGTGATATCCTCCGCCAATTTCTCGTCCAGTTTCAAGGGGCCATCCCAAAATATTTTATGCTAAACTAACCTTGTCACCTTATTACCCGGTCGATGTACGTTGCTTTGCCCAGCAAGGCCTTATTGGAGGGTATTTCGCCTGCAGGTCCTAAGTAAGTTCAAAGATAGAGGTGATTTCCAAACATAGCAAATAGCCCCTCTGGCAATTTTATCCCAGATGA
>JBBPMV010000402.1:0-17029 GCA_038090495.1 Heimioporus retisporus | reverse complement strand
TTGTAAATGAAAATGCCATAAATACATTTATATACATTCATCATACTTATTTATGACTGATTATATATATCTAGGAATACCACCACCTTAAGATTTTCCTGATGGAGTCTCCTATATGTCTACACAAAGATTCTCTCTAGCTGTAGTATGAGTTAAAACCACCTTAGGCAGGGCTCATAACCTTTCAAGAGTAGGGATAACCTTTCAAGAGTAGGGATGTAACTCAAATGTCCAAGGGGGCAAAGGGCAGCAGAGGACAAGAAACTTCTAGTGGGAATACTCACTAGATGATACCACAGATGAATGATCAAGATCTCTGATTGAAGATGATCAGGAGGCTTGTGATGAAAGGAGTTGATTGTAGTGACTCCATTATCAATTGTTCATCAATATTGGGTGGTTTATATGAAATCATTGGTGACATTCTTGCCTATACTGTTTTATTAACAAGACTAATAAAAACATGGATATAGAACCAGAGCTACATGAAATAGACTCCGAGAATACCTACAAACCAAGCCAATACTGGTTCAACAACCTTTTTGAACCAAACCATGTAATGACTTTAATGTCTTACTGGTCAAACTCAATTGCTTCTGAAGATCATGACATGTATGGTACAGTCACAAAAGGGACCAATTGGGACACTCAGCAAACAGGCAAAAGTATTGAAATTGATATGGGTATGATAATTGACTCCTTATATTCCTTTCATCATATGCACATCACTCATTCTGAGCAATCAGACTACACAAGCATGTCTACACCAAGATGCATGCTATCAGATTACATTATCTGAGATTTATCCTTCCCCTTACCAACTTCATCTCTGATTCTTCCTATCTAGGAGGAGTAACAAATTCAGACAGTTGAGAACCTTACCATCCTTAGAGATGAGACATAGAAAGGATCAGAAAGAATAGGACAACATTTTGGATGGATATAAATTTCCTTCACCACTATCACCCTTAGGTTTTTAAACCACAAACCATTTAATTGGTATTGGATAGAACTCTATGTTCTTATCAGGGTGTAACAATAGAGTCTCAAACTCAAGATAATCAAAATCCTCTGAATCATCATCATGTTCCTTAAAGAACACATTTAGAAGGAACCATAGTAACAACTACAAGAAATGTAAAATGCAATGAAGAGAAAAACCAATGATGCTACACCTTCGCTGCTAAGTGAAGAGAAAGCACTTATACCTTCACTAATAAACAAAGAGAACCTTAGCCTGGCACTTAAACAGGCTTTAAACCAACAATATTTCACAAATAATTTATGTACTTGCTGGACTATTGATAAAGGTTTGGTATTAACAAATGCTTCCAGATGAACACATCTGAGATCTTGCTTTCAAATTCATAAAATTTGCAATTTACAAGCAAAAACCTTATCAAATGTTCTTGGATGATTTTATGAATCAATGTGTTCATTTCAGAACATAGGCTCTTCTCACAGAACTATCCTTGATGAACCATCAAAACTGTCTGCTTAATTGCATCAACAGTTCAATATAGTGAACCACCTATTCACTACAAAGAGATTTAATCCAGCATAATACAGATTGATAAAACCATCTGCTTTATTGCATCAATGGTTCACATCTCTATTAATCACCATGAATCTTGCACAGATTGACTGCTTAACTGCATAATCAATTATACCTCACTGCATTATTTCATGAGAAGTACACTTTAATAAATCAATAATAGTATGTGTGACACAGAAGGATGCTGAAGACCTCATGACAGCAGAAGACCTCATTGCTACAAATGCTCTTTTCAAATGCTCATCAGCTACTAGATCTAGTCACTCCTTTCAAGGACCTCAATGATCATGATCACACCTTCTATGAGGACCTATGAATCTGCTTGGATCAATACCAACTAGGACCTTACTTTTGTGACACACCTCTTTCTGGGCTTTGCTCTTTCAACAAAGTCACTGGTTTATATCCCAAGATGAAAAGGATATACTGGGATGCATGAGTGTTGAATGTTTCCTGCTTCTGGCCAGCTAGGAATCCTTGTTTCACTTCCTCTGACTCTATAAAAATCAACACCAGTACAAACCCCTCTTTCAATGGCCCTGAATCTGTTTTTCCTGATTTACTTTTTCTCAATTGGTTTTCTGATTGGATCCTCATCCTTTCATGGCCATCACATGGCTCCTGCCTTTGATTTTGCAACTCATGAGGCCTCTACCTCTGATTTTTGGACCAAGGAGGATTACTGGCATCAGGATTTGTATTCCTCTAATCTGGGAGGTATCTAGATCAGATCTACACCTTGAACCATATATTCCCTTGACCACAGAGAGACTTTCATACAAAGACCATTATGGAAATCATTTGTTCATGCAATAAAACATTAAACAGATATCCACTGTTGATCATTACCTCCATATGGAGAGACACAAAGAGACAAATCACATGAGCTCCTATACTAAGATCATCTCAGACAAACCAGTACTTGCCATTATGGATATACAAACAGTCACTGAGATTGATCAAGAAGTTCATTCTATTCATCAAAGAAGAAAAGCACTCATCACTTTCAACCTCCAACTGTTCTTGCTTACCACAGACCACTGTAAAAATTATCCACTCCAAACACTGCAAGAATTATGCCCAAATATGCTTTACACTTTGCAATTATGCATTACCTGCAAATACAGAGAATAATCTCAATCATGAAACTTTTATGAAGATCTACCTCCAACTTGCATTGAGAAATTGCAAGGCAAGAAAACATACCTATTCAGGAGGAGTCATAACAAGTGACTAACCAGCTTCAAGCTGAGACTTTAATCCACTTCCATCACAATCATTGTCTTTCACTCATGATAATTCATAAATCAGAATAACAGCAGTAATATTGATCAAACAAGGATAAATGTGCACACACCCACATCACAAATTTCATCAAGATCAAATCATGATCTTATAGTCCTGAGATATGTTCTAGAACTTGCAGATCTAGATCTTTGCATTATTAATGTGAACAAGGAACTTGAATAGCAGGTCATGTACTCCTTGAGGAAAAATAATAAAAAGGAGTACTTGCTTATTGTCCTAGCAAACTGAGATAAAGAAAAAAGGAGCTTTACTCAGAAATTTGGAATAGATCATGAAGATACAAAACTCATTGCATGAGTTATAAACCACCACACAAATTCAATCAGCAAGATAATATACCCTTCATAAACCTTTCTACATGAAAGAGAGTTATGGTTCTGAAGAAACCAAACCACAACTTGGACCAGAAACTGTTTGTTCATGAGGTTAGTTGAATTGATATATTCTTTGACTAAACTAGACTGCAAATGTCTATAAACTAGAACAGACTGCAATATCTCTATAAACTAGTTTAGACTACCAAAGTCTACTAGACTGCAACATGTCTATAAACTAAACAGACTAGAAATGTCTATAAACTAATCTAGACCATTGAGGTTTAATAGATCACAAACAGTCTATAAGCTAGATGAAGAATTGTTTCTTCAAATCCACTCAGCAGCAGCATCAACAAAGAAAGCTGCAACATACCCTTGATCATACTAACAACAAGAGCCATATCCTTGATTGTCTTTATGACAAGAGAACTACTTCACCTTGATAAACATCAAGAGAAACACCACATCCTTGACAGTACAAGAGAACCACTTTACCTTGATAGCATTTGCTACAAGAGACAAACATTTGTCTTGTCAGTTTATACCAAAGAAACTGATCCATCTACCCTCTGCTACTTGGAATCTAAATCATCAGTTTTGTCATCTAGCTTTTGCTACATGAAGGTTTAACCACAAGAACAACACCTGATTATGATCAGAGACAACATCCTATCTTCAAAGGACAGTACATGAGATTTCATCTCACACACAAATATATCCTACACATGGAAACCAAATTGGAAATTAACCTGATCTCAGAAGAACTACCTTGATGATCAGATAATGCATCAACAGAATATACTGATTTCAGATTCAATCTGATCACAAGAAATGACCTCAACCTTCTGTTGCTCATATCTTTTGAAAAAAAAATTGCTGTCTTATCATGCTTCATAAGCATGAGAAATTATACAATACCAAAGATGCATTCACAGCAAGCTCATAGCTTATCCAGATTGAATCAATGACCTTTAATCATCAAGAACAAATGGATGCTCTCATATCATCCACATACACACACTATTGGTAATCTCAAGTAATCCCCATTTCCAATATTTCCAGTGAGAAGGAGTGTTGAGAATATAGCATGATTACATGATATATGATCACATGACATTTGTCTAAGAATGTTTATAATCACATGACAATATGATCACCTGACTTCTGTCTAGAATATCAGAGAATGTGACTTTATCACATGATCTACATATCACCCAACCTTTGTAGAATGTCAGAGAATGTTCTAGTACTTGTATGGAACAAACCAGAAAGTTACAAAATATCACAAAACCCTTTGGGTATTCATGGAACACCATAAAAGCCCATAGAATATGGTAGAACATTCCAGAAGCTCACTCATCATGCTGACACTGTCATATTTGAAATAGAGAGCTTTATGCTGTTGAGATTGTAGCATGATCACATGATACAAGATCACCTGACTTCCATAGAACATCAGAGAATGTTCCATGAACCTTATAGGATCAAGTCAGAAGACTTAGGAACATAACAGAACCCAATAGGATCAAACTGGGTTACCAATCATGCTTACACTACTGACACTGTCATATTTGAAATAGAGAGAGTTATGCTATTGGTTAGAACACAATGGAACATCATAAAATGTACTAGAATGTCACATGACTTCATTTACTGTAGTAAACACGTACATACAACCTAGCATGTATATAAGGAGGGCCTTACTGCCCATCCTCTCTCTCTTCAGTCCCCTCACAAGCCCACACCTCACAAGTAACTGAAGTAGTTCAATACTACTCTCCCTCTATCAACTTGTTATCTGCTTCTAGCAGTTACCTCTGTTTGTCCAGAGTAGTGCTCTCATGTATCCTTTGTGAGTTCCTCCCACAAAGAGACCCCTTCCTCTATTTGCTGTGCTTTGCTGCTACCAAGCTATTAGCCCCAGCTTGATTTATTATTCAGATACCACTACTATCTCAAAAGGTTATGAGCCCTGCTTAGCTTATTGCTAGCAGAGACTTTATATTGCTCTTTTAATTCACCTAGCTAGCAGATATAACCTTGCACACACAAGAGAAGAGTCTGGCTATCGCCACATGGTGTTCATCATACCAGCTCTAATGCCACCATCTGTCAGCTGTGATATGAGAGTCTGGACTGCACTTATCCATTATGTCTGCAAGTGTTTCCTGATCATATATCAGGCATTCCAGATGGGAGTTTATGTCTTAAATGACAATAGACTCTACATTATTTGCATACTTGGTGGTGCTCTCACTGTCAGAATAGTTGGCTGAATGTTCTACTTATCCTTGCATCAGTTCAATTGTGTACTGAACTTATCATACACAGATTGAAACATAAGTAAACAGAACCCTATCCTTGCTACACCCGCACCTGCACCTGCCACTATCCTACTGGTCTTTGAACTGAGACCTCTGTCATACAGTCCAATTGTACCAGATCCACTGTTTATCCCTCTAAGGCCTGCTACTCCAGCACCCTTGAGACCCATTCCAGTGAAAACACCTCTGCATTGCAGAAAGACCATCCCTAGACCAGTTGATTCACATCTTGTTGCACCAGGTATCCCTCACCAGATTCCTTGCCCTATTTGTAGAGGTGGAATCGAGTTAGGAGAAGTCCACCATCACAGTAAGAGAGATTATGTTAGAGTCACTGACTCTGCTGATGGACAAGAAGTCATACCTTTCAACATAATCCATTCCCCATCATTGGATGAATGAGACAACAGTCCATCAGATAACATATGTCATAACAATCAGACAATCAAGCCAGGTCCTTATGGACTCCTTGCATCAGCCCTCATCAGAGCAAGAGAATACATTTGTAGGTGGTCATCACCCCCTCTGAACTCAGAATCTACTAGCTTGAATTCGCCACCTAATCCCTTCTACAATGATGTCTCTATCCCCACCCCTCTTAGAAATCTACAACCTGGTTTTAATGTCAATGGGTTATCAGGGTCTGCCAGCTCCACTAGAGTTGGTAGCTCCTCTAGGTCTAAAAGTTCTGACCCCTCACCATCCTTGCCAGCCACTGGCAATCCTTTTCAAGCAGGATCCATCACTGAGAACTCATCCACTCAAGGCACCTCTGGATCCCTCTCCTCTCATTCTTCTTCCTCCTTTGGTTTGCAGTTGCAAACCATCTCCTCAACTAATTTACTTGCCCTCTGGGTCCTTACCCAAGATCAATTCATTATTGGATCACCTCCAGGTCCTACTGGAACCAACAGGCTGGGATCACACAACCCTTTTCAACTGTCCCATGGACAAGAAAGTCCACCACACAGTTTAGGATCATCTAGAACAGGTAGCACAACAAGGAGGAGTGACAGTGGCATTGGCAAATCTACCTTGCAATCCAAATGGTACTTCACACATATAACAACCTTCTCCTACAAGGACAAGGTCCAATACACTGTCTGGAGGATCTTCTTCACCTCCTAGCTCAGGTAGATCCACTCATTGTCAAGTCCACTTTGAGAACACAGATGACATGGAACTCACAGGCTCAGAGAGCCAATCTAGGCAACCCAGTTGAGATCACCAATGCCTTTATAGGAGTTGCTTGGGGAACAATCTATGACTTTGATACACCAGTGACAGGGAGTGTCATGGACCAAACCCTTCCACCCTCAGTCATTCTGCTATATTGGAGCATGACATACTATCATGCCTGACCAATTTGCCACCTCTCAACACTGCTTCACAAGGTCAGCTGAGTTGAGATAATACCCTACCAATATGTCATGGTTTCAATGGATCCATTTTACCCACTCTACCAGGGGAAGTACAAAGCTCTAGGCTATTGTCACCAGTATATCACTGAGCTCATTTCATCATCTCCCCAAATAGTGTTTCCTCATCAGATTCCTCTGATTGAATCTAGATTTCATCTCCCCATCAATGGCCTCTTTTGCCTTGATAAGACCGTAGCTTCCATCTACAAAGCTGCCAGCTGGGCTTTCCCATCTGAGACATACAAAACATTGAAGAAGAATTTCATGGTGAAGGAACAGGGTTTTGAAATGTTCCAGCATGACATCTTTCCACTGAGACTCTATGAAAAAATTTTATTGGTAAAGTCAACATATCCAAATTACAAAATTTCAGAACATGTCTGGGCATGACACACAGAATTTAAATGAGAAGACATTGGGTATCACCAATGGAAAAGGACAGGGATATAGGTTTGAAACAAGTTTATGGACATGGAGTTGTGAAGCAAGTTTTGGATGAACAGAGGGGCTGACAACCACTCTGGTAGGCTTGCTGAATGTGTTGCTTCCCTTGATACAGTCATCTTAAATGCTCATGTCAATGGACCCTCCACTGAGCTCATTGTTTACAACTTCATTCTTGCAGGAAGATACCAAAGACCTAAGAGAAAGGCTGCAGAAGAGGGTGAGCACAAACACAAATCTAGCCACCTTGGGTAGGCAAGACAAATTATTCAACTCCTTCCTTCTTGAACCTGTACCACCTACTTGGCCACTTGGACACTTATGTCAAGGAGCTTCTTACAATTGTGACTTGACAGACCATTATCTTTCTTTCTTGGATTGGCATTACAACTTGTACAAGATCTTTCTCAGAGAGTTTCCTTGCTGATACCATACTCACATGGATCAAGATTTACATTACCAAGGAGAACTCATCACACCTGCCATCCAGAATCCCTACTTCTTCAAATACTTCTGGTTCACATCTTTTGAGTGACACACTTCAAACCCTTTACCCTCTTGGTATACACCAAAAGGAGATGAAGACGAACCTTTTATGAAGTGTTATGATTCGCCCCTATTCTTTTCTCTTTGTCATTTACACCTGTCATCATCAGCCTAACCCGATGTTCTCACTTCAATAGAGTGCTCTAGAATATGCAACATGTTCATCGCACATCCTTATCTTCATTATCTCTGCTTCTCTTTCTTTTCAAACTTTCTTTGCTTAAGTCATAGTTGTTCTACAACCTTCTATGACTTTCCATTGTGCAGTATATAAGCTTAGGCACTTCATCCCTTGTACCCTAGCTTAGTCCTGCTCAATGTTATCTTGTCCCCTTTGCCCCTCTCATCATAACTCGCTGCTACCTCCTCAGTAGGCAGACTTACCTTCAAACCATCTGCTATACATCCTAGCAGACAGAACTCTTGACCCCAAGTGGTAAATCCCTCAAACCCTTGACCCCATGATCTAGTTCTTTGAGCCTATGCTCATTCCTATCTGGACCAAGCATAACATGAAGTTTGAAAGAAAACTCTATTGGGATTGAAAGATCAAAGCAGCTGACAAGCAACAGCTGTGAAGGAATAAACAAGATCTATTATAGATCAGGACTTTGGGCAATCTCAGAGCTGCTACTCCAAAGACTCCATGAGGAGTTCACGGTGCTATTATCTTCTCATTCATTGGTTACCTTTATGAACATCTGTTTGATGAACCATTCACAGATGTTCATTGCTTTCTATAAGCATTCACAATGACTGCTCAAAACATCACCATTTCTAAAGACTTCAAGGTGGACAACACCTTGCTTACCCAAATCCAAACCCTCAAAGGCCATTCCAACTATGTCATGTGGTTGACTCACATTCAATCTATCCTCCAATCTCTTTCTGTATGGGGTTGGATTGATGGGTCCATTACTTATGCTTTGACTGCAGTAGGAGCTCAGTCAAAGTGGACCACCATTGATAAAAGGATTGTCAGAATCATATCTCAGATGCTGGGTGACAACCTTGTCCATCATGTCTCCTTTCAATACAATGCAACCAATGACTCTTTGGTTCTTGGACTTTGGAACTGCCTTGCTTCTCTTTTTGCCTCATGTGGCCTATCTGGCCAGTTCTATTTATTCTCACAGTGCATGCATACTAACATTCACACATGATCTGCTGTGGAAGATATTAACCACATTACCTTCCTTTTTGAACAGATGACACAAGCAGGTCTTAACATGCCTGACAATTTCAAAGCAATGTTCATGCTAACACGCCTGCCATCTGACTACTCTGTCTTCTGTACCACTATTGCTGAAATGGTATCATCAGTGAACTTTACTCCTGACAATATCACTGGAAAGATCCTTTCTGAGATCAATTTCCACAGATCTAGAGTTCCTTTAGCTATGAGAATTCACAATGTGGAACAGAATGAAGTAAGTGGTGCCTTTTGTACTAATGTGATCCAAAAAGGACCTCCACATACTAACCCTTGGAAATCCAAGACCAGTACACACAGAACCAGCTCGAACTGATGAGGTTGAGGCCAAGGCTTCACTTCTTATTGAGGATGTGGTGGAAGCAATCCTGCTGGCTTCCACAACCATGCTGGTTTTGAAAAAAGGCAAAACCATCCCAAAGCTAGAGGATGAGACAAAGGGAAGGGCAAAGCCCAAGCACACAAGATAATCAGTGACAGCTTTGCATATGCCATCTCTCTTGACAAGACTGATGAGAACATGGCAATAGAACCAGAGCTTAACAATGTTACCTCTGAGAACACTTATGAGCCTAGTGAAATGTGGCTGGCAGGTCATTTCAACCCATCTTATAGTACAACAGTCAAATCATACTGGGCCAACAGAACTGCTCCTGAAGATTGGAACATGTATGAAACTGTCACCAAAGGGACCAATTATGACACTTGGCAAGAAGGTGAGAGTATCGAGATTGATACTGGTATGGAAATCAGTAGCCTGCATTCCTTTTGTCCCTGCACACACTCATTTGGATTGTGAAATAGCAGAAGGACAAGCATCAACCAGTCATCAAATGCTTCCAGATTCAATAATCCAAGACCTAAACTTTTCCCCTTATGTGTCACCACCAACTCCATCTCCAATTCTTCCTATCCAGGAGGAGTCATTAAATGAGACAGTCAAGATTTGCCGACTGGCTTTGCCAGCTTGGATTGAGAGAGATGTGACTCCACACATTGAAGAACCCATCCCAAAAGATGAGACAACTACACCAACACTGAAAGGGAGAAAAAGTAAGAAAGGAAAAGGCAGGAACAAATCTTCTACTTTTAATATTGGCAGACTAGTTTTGGACAGATCTTATTTTTCTTCTTTGGATGCTTTACCTTCATCATGACCACTCTTGGAGTTTCCACTCCATCCTATGTATCACATTATCAGTACTAGAGAAGACTTTCAGGAATGTTTACCTTCACATTCTTATCAGGATGTTGTACCAGGTGCTGTGCCCAAGATTACTTCATCTTCCACCTCTTTTTCTGAACCACAGTTTCATTCTTATAACAAAGCAATTCAAAAGGACTGTAGTAAATACTATGAGGATGTAGTTTATGATGAAGAAACCAATGAATACTTGTGCTTTTATATTGGGTTGACAACCCAGGGTGCTAGCATTATTAACAATGCCACTAGCAAATTTTTGCATACTCACTGGATGATTGACAGTGGTTGTACAGATCACTTGTCACCATTCCTGGATGATTTTGTAGATCTTGGGGTCCACACTAGAATGACCACTGTTGCAAATGGCAACAAGGTTTTCATGCACAGACCAGGAACTGTCCTAGTGCAAAATGGAGACTCACATCCAGTGATAACTTTGAAGGATGTATGGTATGCTCCACAAGCATCTCATCAACTTTTGTTGATACCATCCCTTCTCAACCACAGCTTTCACTGTGAGAGTATGCAACTGGGTACACATATATGGAATGAACAAGGATGCTGGGTGATTAGAGCCTTTGCACTGCACCCTGCTAATAATCTCCATTGGTTTCAGTTGCCATAGATTACTCCAATGACAAAGATTAATGCCTTGATGTTGAATCTAGATGATTTCACACTGTGGCACCAATGGTTTGGATACACTTCACAAAATGCTTTAACACATGCCCACAAGCACTTATCTGGTGTTCCACCTATCAAGGAACCTTGCACCATCCCAAGATGTAAAGGATGTTTGCTTGGCAAGATACCAAATCAACCTTATCCTCAATCAGATAAATGTGCTTCTCAACCACTTGCACTTGTCCATGCAAATCTCATGGGTCCAATGCCTGTCAAACCATGCTTACATGCTCAGTACATTTTTACTTTCATTGATGACTATAGTGGTTACATCTTGTTTTCATTTTTGCAGGTCAAATCTGATTGCTTCCAGCACTTCCAAAATATGGTTGCTTGGGCAGAAACTTTTACTGCTCATTCCCTTACCTCTGTATACATGGATCAAGGAGGAGAATTCATGAGTCATGAGTTTAGTGCGCTCCTTTCATCCAGAGGGATCATGCATCAAACTTCTATACCCAATACTCCCCAGCAAAACAGTTGCACAGAGAAATTCAATCACACCATAATGGAGAAAGCTGAGAGTATGCACCAGCATGCTTGCTTATCTAAAGCATTTTGGCAGGATGCTGCCAAAACCACTCTTCACATACATATACAACCAACAACCTATGTGTCATCATGACTGGAAGACTCCCATCAAGTTATTCTCTGGGAAGAAACCTGACACCTCCTACTTTCAAGTATTTGGCTGTTGAGCATATGTGTTCATACCACCAGAACAAAGGGTTGATAAACTATCCCCTAAATCTGAGGAAATGACATTTATTGAATATGAACCTAATATAAAAGGTTGGCATTTTTGGTCTAAGAAAAGACATCATGTTGTTGTTTCTACCAACACCACATTCAAGGAAATGCATTTTCCACATTGTTCCATAGAACAGAATGATGGACCTACCCCTATTCAAATTGAAAATCAAGACCAACCAGAAGAGGACAAGTTACCCTTAGTGCCTCATGATCAACCTCAAGATCAACCGGATTACACTTATGTTCCAGCACCCACACTAGGAATTCCATAAGAACCTGAATGGCATCATCATCCTAGTACACCTAGAGACACTACCCCTGATAGCAATCAGGATGATCCATATGATTGGGATTGGGGAGATCTTACTGATCCTCCACCACCACCATCATTTCCAACATCACCTGCTAAAGAGCAATCTCCTTTCCAGGTTTCACCTATGCAACCTGGAGTCATCTGAGAGAAACCAGATATGGGACATTGAAGTTCCATCTCAGATCAACATCAGCACAAAAGGAAGCTCATATCAGATTCACCTCTTACATCTCCATGATCATCATCAGAAGAATGAATCTGGAAAGTTCCAATACAGAGACCAGTGAACTGGTTACCACTGAGACAAAAATCAGGTGTAAATCTTCCTGAATTCCACACTCTACCACATCATTACCTTCCATTGCAAAAACCATGGTCCACATTTAGACCACCTGTTGATTAGAGAAGATCACAGAATTCCTTGACCATGCATCCTACCAGATAGCATGTATGGTGATAGACCACCAGTACAGATCAAGAGAGAAATAGAGCAAGGATTGGAATCAATTCAGAAGGAGCCATCTCTGATGCGAGAAAGCATTGCTCCATTACCAGCAGAAGCTGAGGAAGAACCTCAACCAACAAACAAGGAAGATCTAGCAGATCTTTACAGCAACAAATGGATCCACCATCATTTGTCAGCAGCAGTTAGTCCTTCTGATTGGACAGTACCAAAGATGTTCCAAGATATTTTGCAACTACCTTGAGAACAAGCTAGTGCTTGGTACAACACCTGCAATGATGAGATTAAATCCTTAAAGGAATGAAAGGTATGGACTTTAGTAGACCTACCAAAAGGTTGTGTACCCATAAAAGGCAGATGGGTACTTGCCATTCATCCAGGCAACTGAGTTAAAGTGTGCTATGTCACAAAACATCAGCAAAATGTTCTTTTTGACCCAAAATTGCCATATGTGTTGTGCAACCAGCTTTATAGTTATGACCTCAAAAATTTGTACAAAAACCAGTATATATGAAGAGATTGGACTATAAAATTTTCAGCCTATGTCATGACTAAAAATGTTGAGATAAGTAACCCCTATTTCTCTGCACAGGTCTGTCTTACTAGGTACCTTACTGTAGTGTACAGCCCTGTGGACCTCTGCCAATGTGAAGGTCATTTTGCTAATGAAGACTTTACTCAGGTTTTCAAAATAGACTATGAAGAAACATTTTCACCTGTTGCAAGGTTTGAATCTGTGTGGTTTATACTCACACTTGCAGCCATACATGATTGGGAAATTGAGGCTCTAGATGTCAAAACCACCTTTTTGTTCAGCAAGCTAGAAGAAGAGATCTATATGATTCAGCTAGAAGGGTTTATAGTTCAGGGTCAGGAAGGAAAGGTCTGTCAGTTAAACAAGGCCATTTATGATCTTAAGCAGGCAGCACTACAATGGAATAAGCTCCTGTATCAAAGCCTTGTCAGCTTCAACTACAAGAGATGTACCTCCAGCTCTGGCATTTATGTCAAGTTTATCAGAGAGGATATTCCAATTATCATCATCTATGTCAATGATGCTCTTTTCATTGGCAGTAACAAGTCTCAAGTACTATCCCACAAATGGAAATTCATGCAGAAATGGAAATCAAGAGATCTTGGCAAAGCCAAAGAATACCTTGGTATGGAGATCACATGCAATCATATCAAGAGAACTCTTACCCTTGATCAATGCAAATATGCTGACAAAGTCATTAAGTGTTTGGTCAGGAGAATTGTAAGGAGACTATAACTCCACTTCCTACCAGTTACAATCCAAGCCCCAATGAGGGAAATCCCAATCCCAAGTTGAGAACACAATACCAATCTATTATTGGATCCTTGCTGTACATCATGCTTGGAACCAGACCTGACATTGCTTACACAATGATCAAGATGTCACAGTTCTCTGCAAATCCTATGGAAGAACACATGACAAGAGCATTGCAAATAGTTCAATATCTCACTCATATATGTACCACATCTGGGCATTACCTTCACAGGTAAAGGAGATCACAACAGACTCATTGCCTACAGTGACACAGACTGGGCTGGTGACATAGAATCATTGAGATCAACTATAGGATACACTATATTCCTTGCTAATGGAATTGTCTCATGGTTTTCCAGATGGCAGAAATGTGTTTGCTTGTCATCCACCAAAGCAGAATACTGTGGAATGACAGAATGTGTGAAACAGATCCAATGGATCTCCAACCTCTTAGGAGAGTTGAGAATGCCACTGTTATGCTTGGTCTGGGTAGGAACAAGCATAGGCTCAAAGAACTAGGATGCAGGGTCAAGGGGTTTGAGGTAAGGACAAAGGACTTGCCATGTAAGGTCAAGGGTTCTTCCTGTTAGGACACATAACAGGTGGTTCAAGGGTAAGTCTGCCTACCAAAGAGGTAGCAGCGAGTTACAATGAGGGGAGCAAAGGAAACAAGGTAGAATTGAGCAGGACTAAGCTAGAGTACAAGGGACAAAGTATCTAGGCTTATATACTGCACAATGGAAAGTCATAGAAGGTTGTGGAACAACTATAACTAAGCGAAGAAAGTTTGAAAAGAAGAAGAAGTAAAGATAACAAAGATAATGGTGTGCAATGAACATGCTGTGTGTTCTAGAGCACTCTATCGAAGGGGAAGCATCGGGTTAAGCTGATGATGACAAACATGAATGACAAAACAAAAGGAATAGGGGCAAATTGTAACATTACCCCCAGAGTACATTTGAAACCTTGGTAAGAAACAAAAGTGAAAAGGAAGACAAACTATAAGTCCATGCAACAGTCACCACCAGGAGAGCCAGTCATGTTGGCATAGGCAGAGGCATCATAGTTGGGGTATTCCCATTCTTCATCAACATCTAAGGATCCATTGGCAGGTATGCCAGAAAGGCAATGGAGTTCAGTGTTGGAACAAGGAAGGCATTGATGATGATGACAACCAGAGGGAGGGGGAATGGGGAGGGGAGTATGAGGGACTAAAGGAGAGGAGAGATGTTGCACAAGGGAGCAGGTGGAAGTGGAGGATAAGGAGGCTCGAGACCTATGAGATCTATGAGACGATTGAGAGGAGGAGGAGGAGGAGGAGGGGATGAGGGGAGCTGGGGATTGGCAATGAAGGAGGGGACATTGATAGGTGGAGTGGCCCAGAGCATGTCAGTTACAATGAGGACAATGAGAGTAGATACAGTTGGGCCTGATATAGGAGAGATGATGGCAATGGAAACAGGCCTTGTTGTAAAGGGGGTGGGTCTTTGGTAAAGGAAGATTTCTTTCACCTTCCCAGGCTACCTTGGTATGTTCCAAGAAGGCTGACTCCTCCAAAGTCAAGGGCTTGCTAGAAGCCTCAAAGGATTGTGCATCAGCATTAGACATTGAGTTAAGATGCTCCACATAACGCTGAATGTCTGACATTAGGATGTCCATCTCCAATTGATCTATTGCAGATACAACAAGGTCCTTCAAGGCAAGGTGGGTTTTGAGGATGTGGCATGAGTGGTGCATACAGGCAGTGTCATTGGCAATTAGGTCAGCATGAGCTTGGAGGTGGTGAAGTTTATAATACATACAGAAAAGCAAATGGAGGGGGAATGTGGATTCTAAATGGTTATGAAGGGCAATGTGAAGATTAGGATTATCAAGGAACATGAGCATAGGACCCTGTTGAATTGAAGAGAAAGGATCACAGCAGACTCAAGAAGCGAAAGGGGGAATGTTGACTACAGGTTCAGTAGTGATAGGAGAGGGAGGCCATGGGCTGTCCCAGGCATGGTCCAGGGTTTCAAGGCAAGGGAATTTGGAAGGTGGGTTCCAGCCTACATCAGCTTCAACAGAGGAAGAGCAACTAGGGGAGACATTGGGCATTGCAGTGAGATGATGGTGGGGGTGAGGATGAAGGGAAAATGGAGGGGTGGAGGTTCTTATAGTCCAAGAGAATTCCCTTGGCATGTTTGAACTCCAATTCTGGGAACCAAGAGTCTTCTTTGGCTGAATATCCTTTCCATCAGACCAAGAAATGTTGGTTATTTGGGGTTCCCTTGTGTCAGATCACTTTCTCCATCTCATATTCTTCTTCTCCATTAATAAGGTCAGGTAGTGGAGAAGGGAAGTTCAGGCTGTGTACATTGTTCTCATGATTGGGTGATAGGAGGGAGGCATGAAATGTGTTGTGTGTTACAATTCACCTGTATTCTTTTCTCTTTGTTGTTCATGTTTGTCATCATTGGCTTAACCTGATGCTTCTACTTCGATAGAGTGCTCTAGAACATACAACATGTTTGTTGCATACCATTATCTTTGTTATCTTTACTTCTTCTTCTTTTTGAACTTTCTTCACTTAGTCATAGTTTTTCCACAACCTTCTATGACTTTCCATTGCACAGTATATAAGCCTAGATACTTTGTCCCTTGTACTCTAGCTTAGTCCTGCTCAATCCTACCTTGTCCCTTCACTCTCCTCATCATAACTTGCTGCTACCCTTTTGGTAGGCAGACTTACCTTTGAACCACCTGCTATACATCCTAGCAGGCAGAACCCTTGACCCTAAGTGGCAAGTCCTTCATTGTCACCTTGAACTCTTGACCCTATGTTCTAGTTCTTTGAGCCTACACTTGTTCCTACCTGGACCAAGTGTAACAAAAGGACTAAGCTCTACGTTTTAGGACTATCATTGTTATAGATCCTTCACCATTCCTCCCAGGATGTAAGGTTGTTAATACCGTTAGTACTTAGATCGCACAATAACGTGAATCGGTATTCAATTCACAGCGATATGAAAAGTACAAAAGTATTATGCGGGCTGTCTTAGCGACAGCCCGCCTTATATGTATTCTACAGGCGCATGTGATTTACATATCACATGCGCCATGGTATTGCCAATCGCGCCGTCCGTCCTCCGACGGCTGTCGCGACGTGCGGTGCAAAGCACCATTACCATATCTGGGCCTTAAGCCCCTATGGTAC